>PXIH01S0051620.1:9283-20799 GCA_003024985.2 Euperipatoides rowelli
TCTTCATCTTGGACTCGAAGTGTCCGGTCTTGATAACAAGTCTGGATATCTGCAATACCTAAAATGATAGAATACACAGTAGAAATGGTTAGTAAATTGATTTTGGCAGTGAGTGATTTTAATTTTTTATTTTTTTTTTTAAAATAAAGTTGCCCGTCATTAACAGATAATCTCTATTTTACTCATTTAATACCTTAATTTTCTAATTTAAACTCTAAGTTGATAACACCTCTTCTCTTCCTATCTTTAAGAAGAAAGACAAGTTGAAAAAGAGGCTGAACAGCTCAAGCGGCACCATGTCGCCAGCTTGGCTTACACAGTACCAAGAATACATAGCAGCTATAGTGATTTTAATTTATTAACAAATAAATAGTGGAAGGTTTTGACTGTAATTTTTATTATTTGTAAATAAAATATAAATCTTTTGTGGGCCAAGGTTTTATATAATTCAAAATATTGTAATATTGATTAGTCTAAAAAAAATCATCCTCTAGGCATAAAAAGTGAAAAAAATATATATTCTTTGTTGTTCTTACTGTATAATTTATCAAGTAGAAAGTGAAAAAATAATTACATACAATTATGAGAAATTTTATATTACTAAAAAGAAGGAAACATTGTTAACTTATTGTTTTGTTTAGTTACAACTGAGTTGACCCATATTTTAATCCCATATTATTATGTACTGTACTTGGAGTATTATGATTTGAAAAAATGACTGCCATCTAGGGAGAAGAAAGGTAACTTTTTTTTTAATAGCCAAATTTTGATTATATTTTAAAAGAAAAAAAAATATGATTATTCAAAACACATGAAAATATACATTTTAACCAATGATGCTTACCCATTTTTAAAATAAAATATGATATGGTGGCCTATAAAGGATAATGTTTGATAAAAAGTAAAGACTTTAAAAGTGATAAAAACGTTTTGATGTTTAATTTCTAGCTTGTTCATAGCACATTGCAGCATTGAATTCTTCAGTTGCTATCAGCGGCACCTAGTGGTTACTGATAGAACTACTATTTTTCTAGACCATTAATTTCATTTTAAAATAATTTTTTTAAAAAAATTTTCATTTTTAAGTGAAAAATCTTCATTGAGAATTTTAATATTTTATTAATAATGTCCCATAAATAACAAATATTAGACTACTCATTCCGAAATATACAAAACTTCCTTGAACAATAAATCAAGTTTGACCAGATATGTGTGTCTGGTCCTAATTTTTGGACAACTTTGCCTGGATCTGACCATCTCCCATTCCATAATTTCTTACTAACATTTTATATTGATCCTTGAAATCTTTTCTTTCTATACATGGATTTTGTGGCACCATATCCTGGAGACTTGATAGTAACTTAATAGGTCTAACTTTCATCTCAGTTTCATACCAAACATCATATCTGCTGGTACAATACCGGTAGTACAATGTATACTGCTTCCATATTGAAAAAAGGATTTTTAAAAGAGCTGTGTAAGTATAAAATTTTGGTTCATGCATAATTGTTTTAAGTTTATGTTTAAAAAATTTGACAATATTCTTGGCCAGACCATTAGTCTCTAGATGATATGGTGGTATAGTAGTATGTTGGACACCATATTCACTTAAAAATTTTTTAAACATATTTTGAATTGAATGGTGGACAATTGTCTGACACTGAAACAGTCACAGAATTTTTTGAATAACTGTCAGTAGCCTAAACATGTTGTGGACATTATATCTTATTAATATAAGTTGAATTGCAAAGGAAATATATTAATTTTGTATTTTTATCTATTTTTCAGCTATCGCAAAGCTCCTGAACATCCTTTTCCAGCAGGATTTGATGACTGTGTCGCTGTTACATCTTATGTGATGAAAAATGCCTTAAAGTTTAATATTGATCCCAACAGAATTGCTGTTGCTGGAGACAGTGCTGGTGGAAATCTTGCAGCAGCTGTATCCTTGAAGCTACGATTATCTGTTGATTTACCACCAATCAAAACTCAAGTTCTTATTTATCCTGCTCTTCAAGCCTTAAATTATATGCTACCTTCATATTTACAAAATGATAAAATTCCATTTTTGAGCAGAATTCAACATGCTTTTTTTACATTATATTATGCAAATGAAGAAGAAACTCTGGTTCCAGTATTATTAGCTAATAACCATACGTCGCCATCTTTGAAAAATTCAGATTTTGCAATGTATGTCAATCCTCAGAATTTACCGAAAAAATATTTAAAAAATTATATCCAACAAGAAGCTAATTTTGGTGACTTTGAGGTGTCTCAAAGGCTTGAGTATAAAATACTGGACCCGTTTATGTTTCCATTGATGGAAAGAAACTTAAACAATTTACCTCCTGCATTAATTGTAACCTGTGAATTTGATATACTCAGAGATGATGGAATATTGTACTCACAACGATTGAAGTTAGCTGGAATACCTGTAGTTCATGAGGATATAAAGGGTGGGTTCCACGGAGCATGGGGCTTAAAAGGCATAATGGATATTTATGACAGAATGCATGAAATTGTTATTAATTATTTAAAGACAAATTTATGAATATTGTATTTTTTTTAATGTTGCAAATAGTATTTAATTTTACAAATATTATTTACATGATTTTATTTTTTACACATCTTTTTATATTTTATTATGAACAAAAGATTATTTTTATGAGATTTTAATAGGAATATTTCTTTAAGTATTCAAGATAATTAGTTTAAATATAGTATGCCCCTAAATGGGCTGCAAGATATTTAATATAAGGATGAATCTCAGCCAAATGACTTTTATATTAAATTTATTTCTCATGTCCTATTGCAGATAAGGCCCTAAATTAATGCATTTATACACTTCCCCCAAAATGATCAAATATTTCCCAAATTTACAATAAATAAATAAAAAATAATAATTAAAAATGGAAGTAATTTTGAATCTACTCGTGCTGTTTAAAATGTCTTCAGGTTGGCTGTATTATATATTAAAACATTATGAGGTACAGTAGGTTAACATTTATTTGGATTTGGTAATTTTTAGACCATTGTATCTTATGAAAATATACTGTAATGTATGTGAATGTGATGCAATGTGATCCTGGCTTCTCCTTCTCTTTGTAGTCACTCTTTTGTTAGCCAGCAATAATAACTTTTACAACCTCCCTTTCCCAGACCACCAACAATCCCTTAATCCACCCAATCCAATCCCCTCCACCTTCAAAACCCAACCATTTACTTAACACCTCCTTCCCCATTTCCCCTTAACTACCCCACATCTCTTATTCTTTCCCTTTCTAACCTAAGTTTCTCACAAAAAAACAAAATATGCTCTGAATTTTCTCTTCCCTCCCCACATAACCTACATGCCACACTATTATCCACCCCAAAATTCCTCAACCTAACCCTTGTTTTCAAACTACCAGCCCTTGCTTGAAACAGCAACTCACTCCCCTACCGTTACCATACAACAAACCCTCCTCCATAATACATACCTTATTTTTATAAATATCTAGAATACTCTTTCTCTCCATAACCCTCCTCCATTTATCATTTTCCCATATCCTTACCAATTTATCCACCCCTTATTCCATCCCCTATAATCTATATCTCTAGTCACCCTTTTGCCTCTCCTTCCCATAAGCCTAATTTTAAACTAATCCTTTCCCATCCATCCGCCTCGCCAATTGTATTACCCTTTTAAACCATTTACTCTTCTTTACTCTCAGCATACTATCACTAAATACTCATTTACACACCCTCCCCTCCTCCATCAACTCTAACCTGCCAAACCTCCTCAATTTATCTTTATCTTCCCTACTCTCAAAATCACTCCACCCCATATCACCCTGTATAGCCTTCAGCACAGTAAAACAATGCCCCCCCCCCAATGCAATTCTACCCATCTCATTCTACACCTTCTCAAATTCCCTTAACTTACTAAAACATCATTTCCATACATTAACCCGGTACCACTACCATCTTCCAAACCATTTTACCACCTCATATCCATTAAAACTCATACATGCCACCCTCCTTACCATCCCTTTATTCCTTTTTATCTTACCTAACAATTTTGATTCCCAATCCACCAAATAATCCTTATCCCCTCTCACTATCACTGCCAAATATTCATAACTCTTAACTTCCTCTAAACTTACATCTCCCAAATTACATAATAACCTATCCTTAAAATTTATCCTCATCACTTTACTCTTTTCCTTACTAAATTCCAAACCTAAATCCGTTCCTACCCTATAACATATATTTAACAACTCCTGCATATTCTCCTCATTTTCAGTGACTAGCACTACATCATCCACGAACAATAAACCAGGTATCTTCTTTCCTACTCTTAGCCCTACCCCCTTTCCTGAATTTAATAACTCCCTATCAAATATATCCATATATATTAAAAATATAATCACTGATAAAGGGCAGCCTTGCCTTAAACCCTTCCCACAATTCCCCTCCTCAGAACATATCTCATCCCATTGTACTTTAAATTTATTCTCCTCATATATCCTTCTTAAAACACCAATCCATCTCCCGTCCATACCCATCTCTTCTAAAATTTCCCATAACTTGTCCCTATTAACATTATCATACACCTTTTTTATATCTAAAAAGCCCAAAATTAACTCCTTATTTTCATTACAATTCCTTTCTATTAATTGCGATACAACAAAAATACAATCCCCTATATTCCTATCCCTCTAAAGCCATGCTGAAGCTCCCTAGCTTTCCATTCTCTTCCAACCATTCTACAATCCACACCTTTAAAATATTCATAAACAACTTATACACCACACTAGTAACCGCCACCGGTCTATATTATTATCTAAATCCCTACTATGCCTTCCTGTTCCCTTAAAAATCATTCTAACCCTAGTCTCCTTCCTTTCTTTAGGTACTTCCCCTCCATTAAATATATACTCAAAATTTTTCCTTAAACAACCCCTTCCCCTATCTCCAAACATCTTATCATTTCAGCTGCAATTCCATTCATCCCCTCGCCTTCCCATCTCTCACTCCCTTTAACCATCTATCAAAATCCTCTCCCTTAATGCCAATCAACTCCCCCTGCACATCCCCTTTCTCCACTCTAACATTATTACTTTCCCCTTCCACCCCCTGTATTACTTTCACATAACTATTCACACCTCTTGCTCTTCCTCACAACTCAAACAACCCTTCCCCTCCTCCTCTCCCCCTTCCTTCTCTTAATATAATTAAAATCTTTTTACAACCCTCCCTACCCCTCCTTTATTTCTAATAATAATTTCTTATCCATTTATCTCCTAGCTTCCCCACTTTTATCATAAACTCAATTTTACAATTTTGATACTTTTCCCATTTCTCTCTTACCTCCCCAACAGTCCCTCTTTTAAGACTTCTCTTATACTCTCTATTAGCATCTTTCCTTAATCTAACCCATTTTCCCTATTTCCTCATCCTTCCCCTTCACCTTTTTCTATTTCCATTCCTCTTCCCCCCATTTCCCTTATCCCTCAAAGCAAATTCCGCTCCCTTATTTAAACAATCCATAAAACCCTTATAATCCACATCTCCAAACCTTTTTAATTCACCCTCCATTATATTTCCTAATAATTCCAAACCCCCTTTCTTTTTCAAATTTCATCCCTTAAACTCCCCTACCCTCTCTTTCATAATCTCCCCTCCCCTAAATCCCCCCAATTTAAACATAATCATATTATGATCCGAAACACACCCCTTTTCCTCTTCATGCTAAATTTTTATTTCTTTAGAACACCCTCTCCATTCCACCCCAAGTAATTATAATCTATAACCTCACTCCATTCCATCCTACTCCAAGTATACTAGCTACAAAACTTCTTTAATAATTTCCCATTATCATTATCTAACCCTTCAAATTCCTCAATATGCCCATTAAAACCCCCCATAATAATAATTTTAAAACCCTTCTTTCTAAATTCCTTCACCCTCTACTAATTTCCTAAAAATCAACTTGTTCCATTCCAAATTACTCTTCTCATTAACTGCCATTAGACTATTCCCAAAACAATCTGCACACCCTTTAAATCAATCAGCCCCCACATAAATTCTTTATATTTTATTACCCCTATTAAACTATCCTCTAAGTCTTCACTCACCCTCAATCCCATACCTCACCCTTTCTTATCCCCTTCTACCATATTATTCCCATACCATACCCTCCTTCCATAAAATGAACTTCCTCCCCCCTCAAATGCGTTTCCACCACACCTAAAAATTTTATGTCACTCCCACATGCCTCCATCAAATCTTTCAATTTTTTCTCTCTCCTTCCTCCTTGCATATAATAAAACCTATTCCCACCACCTCCCTACCCCTATTTTTCCTTTTATATATTCCTACCCCTTTCCTATTTCCTCTTATCTCATAACTCCCTTCCTCTATACTCTTCCTTCATTCTTTCACTACTTCCCTTTAATTCCCCCCCCCCAAAAAAAAAATGTATCCCCCCTACTATTTAACCTTATCCCATCCCCTCTAAAACATTCCCTAACCATATTTACTCCTATATCTTCAAACAATACCATGCCGCTCTTTCTCACATATTTTAACCCTCCCATTCCATTCCTTAATTATCCTAATAAACCTTCATCATACCTCATTAACACCCCTAACACACATACCCTCCCAACACATCTCTTTGCCACTTCTAACAATTCTTTCATCCTATTCCAACCCAAATCTATATCCCCTCTTATTATTTATTTTACACCCCCACAATTAATACATCCTCTCCCCCCATATTTTTCCTCAATTCATCTTTCAGATCTTTTAAATTAGCATCCTCTAATGAAATCCTGACCCTATTTTCCCTATACTGAAACCCAAAATATCCCCTGCTCCCCTTATTCCCTCATCCCCAATTAACAACTCTCCCCCATTTCCATTACCCACCAAATCTCCCCACTTGCTCCTCCCTCTTTTTCCATCTTTCCCCCTCCCTTCCATATTCTCTAATTAACCTACATACCTTAACAATCCTATTTACTCCAAAAGCCTCTAAATTTATACTTTCAGTTTCATCCAGACTAATAACTCCCCCCTTCTCTCTCCCAATCCTCCACTATACTAGACAAATTATTCTCATTCACTCCTCCTCTTCTCCACACATAACCTTTCCCCCTTTAACCCCTCTCCACCCACCCCCTCCTTACCCCTCAACTTCTCACTATCATTACTCTCATTATCCACTCCTGTCAAATCTTTCCCCGTAACTTCCCCTACTATCCTACTCCCAATACCCCCTCCATGCTATTCGCCTCCATAATAGAAACCCCATACAATTTATCCACACATTGCCTTAAGCCTATCACTTGCTCACTCATCCCAAACATCAAATTCATCATTCCATCTAACTTTTCCTCCATTTTCTCCAATCTCTTACCCCAACCCCTCATCCTCCTAAAATCCTCAATACAATTTTTACACACCCACATACCTTTAATACCCCCCTTACCCAAGATAAGCTAATGAAAATGGCTGTCATAAACGATTGTGAAGGTACTGCTATTAAATAAATAAATAAATAAATAAATACTAGCTACTAGTAAATATTAGCAGTAGGCTACCACATTTTAAAATTATCTTCTAAATTTCTAATTAATCTGAATAAGTATTTGTTTTTTTTTGTTTATTTATTTTTAAATTAAGTTATATATTTCTCTCTCTCTCTCTTTTCAAAACTTATCTGGCAGCCCATTTGGTCCTACATGATGGCCCGATTAATGGTCCGAGGCCCGGTGGTTGTGAACCATTGAGGGTAATAATTTTACTATATACTATGGCCAATTTGGATGAATGTTGGATTCATTTAAAATGGTACCGGCAGATCCATTATTATTATTAGTAAAAAAATAGGAATTTAAAGTAACTTTCCCAAATAACTAGTTGCCAATAATTTGTTACTTTTTCTATAATTAACTGGTGACTTTATTATTATTTTTTTATATCTGTAACTAAGGACATAAATATTATTAAATTGGGAGAAATATAATTTTAAATCAAATTACTTTGCAAGTTACTCCATTTTTACTAATGACTTTTTGAGGAGGCTATCATGATTCAGGATAACCCAGTAGTGACATTTTTTTTAAAAAAAAAAAATCTCAAAGAATTTTAAAAACATTTACAAATGAGAAATAAATTCAATCTAAATTTGTTTTAAAGTACTTTTTGAATTATCAAGCTATCTGTGAGTGATATTTCCCTCCATTTTTTATTGCCCAGGGCCATAATGTCAATACCAATAAATAATTTGAAAAGTAACTATAATATTGTAATTATAGGCTACTTCTGAAACCAGTAACTGAAATTACTTTTTTTTTTATTTTTACAAAAGAACTTTAACTGAAACCAGTTGCTTTTAAAAAGTAACTTTTAAATTTTAAATCCTACCAAATTTTGTTATTTATGTGAATTTTATTGTCTGTGTTTCTAGCTACTATCTTAGAACGCATTTAAGTCATAAATTGAAATTTTAATATTACTTTTATGTCTCTGCGAGCTTAGGCCACATTGTTTTACATTGGAAAGCAATATGTAGGACACTGCAATTAAAGTAGCAATTTAAATGTATGTATACTCTTGATTCTTAAGTTTTAAAAGTAGTGCACTATTTGATGTTTGCTAGGTCAATTATGCAGGTAATAATAAAGAAGCCCCATGAACAGGTGTAAATTTCCTGAAGGTGCTAGAAGTGTCATTGACTTTTGCATTTTTTTAAATCTCTGTTCAATTTAAGAATGATTTATTTTGTATGTTTTTTATTTATTTATTTTTATCTTTAATAAAAATTTTTGCTCAGTCAGCCTTAAACTGTTTTTCATGTAGCGTATTTTGATATTATATATCACAATTCAAAAGTAACTTTATAACTTGTTTGTATCTTCTTCACAGAACTCCAAATGTGATGATATTGAACAATAGGAATATAGCCTACTTTAAGTACGGTACTTAAAAAATTATACCTGCAATTAAAGTAGGGGTGGACAGGGTGATTTTTTTGAAATCGGGTTAAGGGTTGATAAAATCCCTGAATTTTGGGGATGGATTGGGGATTTTAATAAATACCAGTATTAGAAAATCCCCATATAGAATAAACCTACCAATAGCCTAAACTGAGGAAATGTTATACTGTAATTAATTATTTAATCAATTTTATAAGATTTGATTAAATAATTAGACAAGTTTGTGTTTAAGTAGCGTTTCCTGCAAAATTTACAAAGGGTATGTACAAATTTTTCCCAAAAGAGCAGGGATCTGGTCTAGGGCAGAGCCCTAGACCAGATACAGCCATTGTTTAAGGTGTCAAATGAAATTCACCATAATAAAACATAAAATGATTTTTTTGGGGGGGTTGGGGTGAGAATTGATTTGATAATTATTTTCAAATGATTTATTAAAATGTATTTAGAAATTAATTGCAAATTGGTCATTTTTTTATTAAAATGTTTTTTCCAGAACTACCCTCCTCCATACAACCTATGGAGGAGGGTAGTTCTGGAAAGTGCAAAAAAAATTGTGTGTGGGATTGGGGGTTATGTATGGAGATGTATAAAAAAAGATAAACATCATAGGATTTTAATTGAGACAGCTCCTGCTGATAAATTGTTAAAGTATAACAATAATACAAGGTGAGAAAAGCATATAGATGACCTTGCATCTGAATGAAAAATTAATATAGAATGTAAAAAATGGTTTCTTACGAATACAATTATTATTATTATTCTATTAAAATGTTCTACGGATATTTGGCTTAAACAATGCTGGAGAAAAGCGTAATTTATGAGTAAAAGAAATATTGTAATTTATGATGAACATAATGAGTTGTGATTTGTAAATACAGTAATCTATTGTTATGGTTGGATCAATTACTGTAAGTAGAATCATTTGTTAGATAGTTATTGTTAGACAATCATTACCTGTTATTTTATAATAGTTTAAAAGCCCATCAAAAATGACGGATACAGTGACCTCTATGGACAGACAATAGAGAGAAAACATCTTCGGGCGTCATCGGCTCGCCGAAGATGGCCGAGCAGCGTGACAGACATCATGACCACAAGTGACCAAACTGGCCTTTTATTATATTAGACTAGTTTAAAAGCCCTTCAAAAATGATGGATACAGTGACATCTATGGACAGAAAATACAGCGAAAATATCTTCAAGCGTCATTGGCTTGCTGAAGATGGCCGAGCAGCGTGACAGACATCATGACCAAAGTGACCAAACTGGCCTTTTATTATATTAGACTAGTTAAAAGCCTGTCAAATATGATGGATACAGCGACATCTTTGCACAGTAAATAGAGTGAAAACATCTTTGGACGTATCGGCTCACCGGAGATAGCCGAGCAGCGTGACAGACATCATGACAAAAAGTGACCAAACTGGCCTTTTATTATATTAGACTAGTTAAAAGCCTGTCAAATATGATGGATATCAGTGACATCTAAGGACATAAAATAGAGTGAAAACATCTTTGGGCGTATTGGCTTGCCAAAGATGGCCAAGCAGCGTGACAGATATCATGACCAAAGTGACCAAACTGCCCTTTTATTATATTAGATAATGATTATATCAGATGTTTGTATACCTAATATATTTGACCAGAGCAGTAGTTATTTCACTACTAATATAACAAATGTGGTATAAATGCAGGATTCGTCAACGTGATTACTTTTAAACAATACAAATCATCAACATAATCATCTCATTTGAAATTATTAAATTGTAATTTAATTTAATAAAATTTAATTTAATAACATTAAATAGTAAATAATTAAAATATTCAATATATTTTATTTAGATAAAAAAATCAACAATATCGGTCATTAGCCTAATCTTAAGGGCCTATTCCATGTTACATTTTGTATGAAAACGTAATATAATAAATTATATAAGGAAACAAAACAATAAAATCAATCGTCCCTATCTAAGTAAATATCTATATTCTTCATTTGAAATCCTAAACCACTGGAAACAGTTACATTCCTTACATAAAAATAAATAAAAACAAAACCTACGATAAACGGTACTCACTACTAAACAGTCACTGAGGCCGAAATAATGTAGGCTAAGTTAATTGATTCCTTCTATTTATTATCATAGTGTTAAGCCAGTTGGCACATAATTATTTTTTTATTTAGTAGGAGTTAGGGTTCAGGGTAACAGTTAAGTCGGCAAACAAAAAAATAAGGCTGCCAATGCATTTAGTCATGTATAAGACAATCTAACCCAACCCGTAATCAATGTTTAAATACTGGCCCAATCGACACAATGATGTCCCACCTTTCCGATTTTTAATTTTTTTTTTAATGGATAAACATATACCGGTACATCAATATAATATGGAAAAAATGCTAAAAATTTAATGTTTTTAAGCAACACCTTTATAAAGGGTTTTTGCTTAACACATAGCCTAGGCCAGCGTTTCCCAAACTTTTTTTGACCGCGGCCCGGTACGAGGTTTTAAAATTTTTTGCGACCCACCTTA
>PXIH01S0051640.1:0-11576 GCA_003024985.2 Euperipatoides rowelli
CCGATTTTCATTTTCAAAAAAGCTAATCTCAAATCTTTAAAAATTAATTGGAATTAAAGTCTATTTTTTTTATATAGTTTAATATCTCTTAAATAAGTGTATGTAATTTTTTTTTCCATTAAAATTTGTTTAAAATTAAATTTTTTAAAGATTTCCAAACACAGTAAAATGATGAAAATCGTCAATAGCATTTATAATGCTAAAGTTTCAAACTTTGATCACCAGAGTCACCAAAGTCAATGCATGTTCAGATAGGGTTAAAGATCGGGGTGTTTTGAAAATCTTCTGATTAATATTAATTAAAACCACTTATATAGAATAATAGAGAAAGGATCAGTGATTTGATTAAAAAAAATCAAGTTTCTAACTCAACTAGATCAAACGATATAACTCATTGAAAATTTACGTAATGACCACGGTTGATCTTTGTGAAATGCAGCCAGAGAGGTTATGAATAGCAAGCCTGTATACTAAATACAGGTTGATCTGATGATGTAAATAGTAATCGAACGTTAAAAGGATGTCTATTGGATATATTCATATGTCATATGACCTTTTATCTATTGATTTACGGAAAGTAGAAAAGGATTTTTATCTTAGGTCAACTCCTCCTCTTGACCTCTTAATAAACTCCTTACTAACTTAGCCAACTAAATATTCCATAAAAATTTTTTTTTAATAATTTAAATGCCTGGGAATGTTAATAAAGCCTTATATTTTCAAAAAATAACAATCATTACAATTAGATAAANTTAGAAATATGATTTATTTGATATTTAGTATGCCCTTTTGTACTGTTCTATTCTAATGCCTTGGGGCGAGATCATGATTTATGCTTGAAATCTCCAACTAGTTTTCGTAAATCAATAGATATAAGGTCATATGACATAAGAATATATCCAATAGACATCCTTTTAACATTCGATTACTATTTACATCATCTGATCGACCCGGATTTAGTATCCAGGCTTGTTATTCTTAACCTCTCTGGCTGCATTTCAGACAGGTCAACCGCGGCCATAACATAAATTTTCAATTGGCCATATTATTTGATCCAGATGAGTTAGAAATTTGATTTTTTTAAAAAATCAAATCACTGATTAATATTAATCAGAAGATTTTCAAAACTCCCCCCGATCTTAAACCCTATCTGAACGTGTATTTACTTAGCGCCTCTGGTGATCAAAGTTCGAAACTTTAGNATTATAAATGCTATTGACGGTTTTCGTCATTTTACAGTGTTAAGAAATCTTTAAAAAATTTAATTTTAAACGAATTTTAATGGAAAAAAAATTGCATACACTTATTTAAGACATATTAAACTATATAAAANAAAAAAANTAGACTTTAATTCCAATTATTTTTAAAGATATGAGATTAACTTTTTTGAAAATGAAAATCGGTAGCTCCAATCTGTTTGACTGTATTTGTAAGTGTGTGTGTGTGTGTGTGTGTATATTTGTATGTGTATATATTCATATATATATATATATATATATAATATACATAGACATTTTGTACATACAGTAGACATTGTTTTGTTATACATTGCTTTTATTTATCTGTATTTTTTTGAGAATGCAAAATGTACAAGAGCGAGCGTAATGTGCAATGCGTAATGTTCCTCTTGAAGAAATCTGCCTTAATTAATATCGACGTCCTGACACATCTGAAGGGTTGACGATCGGAAAATTATAAAATCTGAACGCAATGTTTATTGACTATCAGTAACTATGTTATTATATGTTAGGCTGAAAATGTTCTTAAGCTAATTGGAAACTGTTGTTAATATTGTTTGTCAGATTTGAAAATTACTTATATTAATAATATTGTCCTTAATATGGAGTCTTCAAGATTTGATAATTATATTAAATAATATTCTCGTTAATCTTTGTCATTATGTTTGCAGGAATTAATAAGTGTATTAATTATATTGACTGTTGAGCTATTAAACCAAACTAAAATTCATCTACTGAGTTATCGTGTCTTTCCTTAATTCAATTACTTGCAGTATATTGGAGCAGCTAAGACCGAATGAATAGGAAGGCCACGATAACCTCAAAATGTTAACAAAAGGCCACAGTTAGAATTATACATTGCACTAAACCATTGCACAGTGACTGTAATGCATTACCACCGCAAAGAGTATCTATCTCCAATATTCGGACAAGATACAAATAAAATAACAATTACCACTTGCATGATGATTTGACGTAAATTAATTTTCTTTAAACAATAATAGTATATAAAATAAACATGAGTTTACTTAATATTAATTTGAAGTCATAGGTATTAAAAAAAGGTTTATGAGTCAAACTGACAAAAAGAATAGTATTTTTTAAAAATAAAATACAGAAAAGAAGAAAAATATGTTTTAATTTTTTTTATTATTTATACATTTTGATTCCTTATAAAAACAAGATGCAATTCAATTATTTTTATATCCGCTAGAACTTTAATTAATTAAAAATATAATTCTTATGGATATATCATTTCATTTCAAATTTCACTATCCAAGTAGCAGTTTTATTTGAAAGCATAAACAATATTATAGATTATATGACATAATAATGATAATGAATATGACTTCACAAATAAAAATAATTAAAAGCAATTCATTTCATTTGAAAATCAATTCATCACAATTTTTTTAATATATTAAAATCTGCATCTAATAAAAAAATTATAATAATTTTGATTTCAAAATGAAAACAACAATAATTATCCTATTTACTTTACTGACATTTAATAGTTTATTCAGACAGATCTTGCCTTCTTGAAATATATAATGTACCTATTTAATAATAAAGGATTTGGAGTGGTATTGCCACAATATTAAGTCAAATATTAATTTTAGTATAATATAAAGCATAAACAATATTATAGATTATATGACAAAATGATGATAATGAATATGACTTCATAAATAAAAATAATTAAAAGCAATTTATTTCATTTGAAAATCAATTAAACACAATTTTTTAATAAGTTATATTAAAATCTGTATCTGATAAAAAAAAATTATGATTTCAAAATTGAACAACAATAATCATCCTATTAATACTTTACTGACATTTATTAACAGTTAATTCTTTCACACAGATCTTGCCTTCCTGATATATGCAATATGACTATATAATAGTAAAGGAATTGGAATAGTATTTCACAATATTAAGTCGAATATAAATTTTAGTATATATTTTTATTAAATATTTATGCAGTCCATTTAGTAAGAAATATTGAATATTTTTAATATTAAAAAAGCAAAATAGTTAGAATGTAATAAATTGTACCTACATCCAAAATTCTCCAATAATTTTTTTTTTTACCATAAACATTTATGCTTATAATTTTTAAGAGTGCAAGTTTAATTAATTAAATCATAAAAATAGTATGTTAACAAAATAATAGATCCAGAATAAATAATAGCTAAATTTACACACCATCATTACTATGAACTTGAAATTTTAATGTGTTAGTCATTTATTATTTGTATTTTATGTAATTTTGNTATTTTTAGTAGGTTATTAAAATGTTTGAAGGGGGTAGATCCCTTTAAAAAAAAAAAAAAAAATATGAATAATTTCCAAAATTCTTAGTATAAATAATCAATGATGGGTGGAGTCCAAATTTTATTGATACCGATTCCTTAATTTCTTCCTTAATTTCGAGTCTCAACTAAGAAGTTATGCTAATTGTTTAACTTGACAAACAAATAGTGAAAAGAAAAATAAACATTTCTTTCTTTGCTTTGTTTTCCTATTTTACACATTTTTCTTTACTTTTTGCCCTTTTTATCATAATTTATCTCTATTTAATATACTCATTGAGAATTGTAATTTAAATTGTCAAATCTACTATTGATTTATTTTGCATTGAATAACTTTCCATTTGTAAATTTTAAATCCTAACATACATAAGTAGTTTTTAAAGACATAATCGGAATTGAAGTTCGACTTTTGAAGTATGAGATTTGTGATTTTGTTTCTACCACAAGAATGATAGAATCGATGAATCTGATCAACCCATCACTATAAATAATTGAATAAAATGAATGCATAAACCATTAATGTTCCGTTTAGTCCACTTAGCATACTAAATAATGCAGCTTTCATCTATGACCAAATTTCATTTAATTCCATGGGCCTATTTTTTTATTTAAGCAATTAAACAAAAAATACAATTTTTAATACCGCTAGTCTATAATTCTGAATGTCTAGATAATTAAAAAAAAAAAAACATATAAACATTTTATCCCTTGTCTACATAATCAGCAAATGTAAAAAAAAAAAAAAAAAATTCTCCTAACCACAGATTGAGTGATTAGCATGACCCAAATCATCATCACCATTTTAAAAAAAGTATGGAAAAATGCAAATTGCACAGAAAACAAAAACAAAAAACTTTTACGTTGGTTGCCATGTGACATGACGGCATGTTGCACCCTATTTGTTATAAACTGCCAGGCGTACCGCTGGCATGTCACGCTACAATTTATTTTATACTGCAATTTTCTCATTGACAAAATATTTTAAATCATATTGTCAGTCACACGGCCTATCAGAATGTGTACTTTTCACCAAGATAAGATGATTTTAGAATATATTTTGATTTAAATTATGGAAAGAATGATGAAAATTAATTTTTAATTGTCAGTACGATATCTTAACAAAAATAGATGTTGGAATAGTGTTATTTCAAGATCTTGACTTCCTCTTCAAAATAAGCTTCACAACTTTGTTGAATCTAGCTCAGTAAACTCAAATGAGCATGACATACCAGTGTATGTCATACAAATTTATTTTATCATGAAAATTTAGGCAAAAATCTATAGGGATCAAGGCTCCCAAGGGATGAAGTACCACTCTCTCCCCTAAGTTTAAAAGTCTATTAAGTATAAGGAAATTAAACTTAAACTTAAAAAATAAAATTAGAACATGGGGTATATGTGGATGTATCAACATGTAACCCAATTTAGCTGTCCACATGTGCACCATCTTGCATTTTTGGTGATTATGATGTCTGCAGAAAGTATGATTAGGTTGGGGACTGCAAATATTAGTTCAAATTGAAGTCAATGAAACATGTTTTCAAATGAATTGAGTTAATCTGATGAAAGGTAATACTGATAAGTGGTAATTACATACAAGTAAGGATGTAAAAATTTACTTTTTGGTATCTAAAACAACAAATATTTATATATTCAAAACTACTGCTTCCAATTTCTTCAAACCTCAGACATGAAATGAATGCTATTCCTTTTCCTACTAAAACAAATATCAAACAATCTGCTAAAGGATAAATGTGAAAATTAAACCGTCCACTTCTACCCCATGTTGACATGTACCCCACTCTGCCCTAATAATACGCTAAATAAAAAAATGTTTGGTATGTCCCATATGCCAACATACCAAACAACATATGCTGTTGTTTGGTATGTTGGCATATGGGACATAAAAACAATAATGCATTACGGCAGCTAACGTGTTAATTCATACTTTTTTTTCAAAATAAAGAAACATACAAGTTAAATACTATTGGATTGAAGACTACATAGTCCTCAATAACAAATTGTGCTTAGAAAATTTTGCATCTCATATATTTAAATGTTTTAGAATGAAAGATCTTAAATCTTTTGAAATGCACAAAGAAAAATAAAAAAAATGGTGATAGATCAATTGAGTGTGACAATGATGGTCGAAATACCACATTTAAGGCCATAATTTGGACTATAATAGTCAAGACAATATAATAAGTCAAAGAAGCTACACCTTCACATATTAGTGCTAGTCTAAAACATTTGGGTTTCATGTGAAAATAGTGAATAAGTGTAACAAAAAATGATTATGATATCATAAGAATTTGTGAACATCTTGATTTTTAATGATAAAGTAGTCAGAGAGTTTAATTTTGAGTTCCTTAACACTTTTCACTCAAAGCATGAGTGAGAATCGGTATTGTCTTTTTCTCCAAAACATAATCAACTTATATTTTCTTCTAGCCTGATAATTGCTCTTTTCATTTTACTTCTAGATGTCATTTTTAAATTAATAGATGTAATTAATTAAGAAAACGTTTCTACAGCCACTCTTTTAACTTTGAATATTTTTGACAATGTAGTAGAATTAAAATAAACTATTTTAAATTCCATTTAAAATAAAGGTTATTAAATAAAGTAAAACTAAAATATTTTGCACAATACTACAAGTTTATTTGAATTCATTTTGATTCGTAAAACTACAAACCATAACAACTGATGGAAATTAGGGGAGGAATATGATTGGCTATTGTATAAAGCAATTTGATTGATTACAGACCAACAATGCAGAAATGTATTAGCACATTAACACAAACCACTCTATTTAGAAGATAGATTAAAACGGATCTGAGACATGTTTGTAAAAATATAAATGAGCCATAATGCAATAGTCTTAGTTTGGAGTTTGATTACCAATTTGAATTTAGCTACTACTAGGGCCAGATCTAAATAAATTTTTTAACACTCATTTACAAAGATTGTTAAACAGAGATATGTCAGTGATGAATGTCTGTTTTAAAGCATATTATCAATGCTAATTTAACTGAAGCTAAATTGTTTATTTTTACCTTAAAAAATCATGTTTAATTGATCATTTCTTCATATTCGGTCAAATAATTAGATAATCTCACTTTATTAAGTTGTTTTCAAATAATCCAAGGCGACTTCTGATGTCAGGATGATGGCACACTTGTTTTTAATTTCCCATAATTTCTAGCGAAATAATGTCCTAGTATGCAAGATCTCAGAAATTTCCTCTAGCAGACCGCATTGGAAATACAATACAATATGGTAAAAATAAAATATCACTTAATAATAACAATGGATCATTCAATTTTACTTTTTTCTTTATCTTTGAACTTGTTGGTTGGGTTTAAAATGCGAAAAAAAGAAAAAAGAAAAAGCCCAACGATAAAACTTTAACCATAGAGCATGTATGATACGGATCAAAAGCTTCTACATAATTTTCTGGCTTGATCTGGAGTTAATATAATTATAAAGTTTATTAGATAAATACAGTTCTGCATATTACATTTTATGTAAATCGGATCACAAATAAATAAGTTACAAATTTATTTGTAATCTTGTGTAATGAAATTGTCATTGAAAATCATTATAGTAAAGTTTAAAGTGAAAGTGCAATGAATTATGGCTCAAGTGAAGATCTTGAATTTATTTCACTGAAAAACAAACATATTTTGTTTTCTTAAAAAAAATGAAATGAAAATCATGTAAGGCTACTTTATTTATGTTTGCTATTAGAACTTCGTCAAAGTTGATATGTGTCTATAAAGTTATTTCCAGCTTAATGTCATCACTGTGAATCTGTCAAAATTCAAGAATAACTTTTTTTTATATATATATAAGTTCACAATCAGGAAACAATGTATTTATTATAATTCAGAATATATAATAATCATTACAAACATTTGATGCAGAAGAAGAAAAAAAAACATATAATACAATTTAAAATTTTCACAGAAAAAAGCTCAAGGAAATAAAATGAATCAAAATCATGCCATATATCGCAATACAAGGATTCTTAAACTCCCTAGCAAGACCTGTCGGCCATGGCTCGTGTGTTACTGTTTTGCATGAATGCTCGACGCCATTTTGTAAACAAACCTAATGCAAGCACATAAGGAAAAACTTAATTGTAAATAAATTCATAACTTATTTATTTGTGGTCTGATTTACAAATAATTTAATATGCAGAATGGTATTAATCTAATAAGCTTTATTATAACATCAAATTAACTCTAGATCAAACAAGAAAATTGTTGTAGCAGCTTTTGATCCACTCTATAGTTAAAGTGTTTAAAGCCTAGTATTGGTATTACAAATTTTTATTGTTGGGCTTTTTCTTTTTTGGCATTTAGCCCAACCAATAAATTAAAAAAAAAAAAAAAAGTAAAATTTGAATGATCTGTTATTATTGCCAAGTGATATTTTATTTTTACCACATTGTACTATATTTCCAATGCGGTCTGCTAGAGCAAATTTCCAAGGTCTTGCATAGTAGGACATTATTTCTCTAGCAATTATGGGAAATTAAAAAAACATATGTGCCAACATCCTGACATCATCATTCCACCTTGGATTATTTGAAAATGTCTTAATAAAATGAGATTATCTTAATTATTTAATCAAATATGAAAAAATGATAAATTAAATATGACTTTTAAGGTAAAAACAAAATAATTTAGCTTTTGTTAAAAGAGCACTGATAATACACTTTAAGTTCATGAACAGCTGACTTTCCAGTACTTAATGATGAAATGAAATAATCAATTATTAATGTTCTGGAATTAGAAAATGAATTAATTGTTTAGATAAAAATAAAAAAATAATTATCCAACAAAACTAAAAATTGAAATGCTGCACAAATCATTGATCATACATAAATAATAAATTGGTTTGAAAACAACTTTTAAAACAATAGCTTATACCTGGTGTGGATTATCTTCCTGAGACTATACAGTTTTCTCTTGTCCAACAAAGCTATATACTGTATATATAGTATCATAGCCTAAGCAATGAATTAAAAGACCAAATAAAGATAAATCTTTCTCAAAGTCTCCTCCCACATGAGAAAAGGTTAATATATTCTAAACCTAGAAAGTGGTTAAATGACTGTATTATCACATCAACCTTTAATATTTTTATTCTTTGTGAAGTTCGGAACTACACCAGCAGACTACACATAATGCACTCTTCTTGAACTGTGATTCTAATAGAAAACTCAGGCACAAAGAATAAAAATATTGTGCTAAAGGGTATTTAAAAGTGAAAGATAATCACAGTTGTGACAAATATTAATTATTTTAGCCCCTATGAGTATAATAAATATTTGAGTAGTATATTAAAAAAAATATCTTGAGTTATTAGTAGTTCTACTAATTACATTTTTTTTTTTTTTAAATTTAACTTGCAGCATTTCTACTTTTTTCTTCTTCTATTAGCTAGCAGTAAACAAAATATCTTAAAGTCAAATATTTTTCAAAATTCCAGATAAAATTTGGTGGTAGCCTGATGCCACAACAACAGAATTGTAAAGAAACTTTTTCTTACCAATTTTTATAAAATATAAATACCATTTATTTAAAACAACGATATGTTATAATAAAGAAAAATTAGTGAAAACAAAGTTAAAAAAACAAAACAGTGAAATGTTCAGAAATTAGTTTTTCCATTACAATAGCTTTTCATTAAAATATCCTTATGATGAGGTGATATTAATGTTACCCAGAAGGCATATTTTCAGCTGTAGGCATGCTTTTACAGTTTTCAAGCATGTCACTTCTAAACATGACCATTAATAATCCAAGGAAAGGTATATTCACAACTCTAAATGTTTTACTAATGATCTAAGCAACGACTGAAGCTGAAAGTGTGATTTCATGTGACAGAATGCAAAGATTATATAAATAATGATCTTTCATATTAAAAAGAAAAAAAAAGTTTCTCTTTAAATAAAAAAAAAATTGCCTAAATTTTACACTAAAGATGTTTTCAAGATGTTGACAGATATTAATTGTTTCCAAATGATCTTAGTTTTCACACAAAACTTTAAAAATGCATTAACACTTTGACTACAACTTAATCTTACTAGCAAACTAATTATACTTTTCATTTTAATTTAATTTTTAAACTTGTTTTTACTTTTATAGAGAAGCTAAACTTTATTTAACAAAGTACCGACTTATACAACACCTGGAGAGCCTTGTGCGTCTCTTAGAAATAATAATTTTTTTATATGTATTTTATATTTTGTTGGAAATTCGTAGACGTAAAATATGTGCATCTAAACTAATCTTCTTTATTCTGGTGAGTTTATTTTTTCATTATATTAGTTTTATATCGACTATTTTATCAGTTTTGTTGAACGTTGCATATCATAATTCTTGCTGCGTAATAATAACGCTTATTATTCTTCCCGTTCCCATTAGTTATATGTTTGGATTTGAGCACTATAGTATTTTCAACTGAAACATGGATAATATTTCCACGCAAAATAATTTTAATTTATCGTACGATAGTGCATTTAAGGAAAACATTATTTTTAATTTTAAAAACTTTCAATCATATTTTTCTCCAGATTCCAACGTCTTTGTTATTACTGATTCCAGCTTTAAATTACAGAGGTTTTCTTTGGATGATTTATTTAAAGTGCTGGACACTATGGGCCTGGTTAAACAAATAACTGAATATACCAGATATTATAGCACAATAGCATTTTGTGGCCTTTAGGACCCCAGAGGCACAGATTGTTTACACAGCAGTTTACCAGGTATGGTCAGTTTTATGTTTTCCATGCAGATTCAATAGTTAACTCTAATAGTCAATGTTTCAATTTTGTGGATGCCAGTTCACACCATTCTGGCTGAATTATTTCATTGAGATCTATCTATAAGACTCTTTTTGAAACCACTCGAATAGCCACGACCCCAGTTTTTGCAACCTTGAAATTGAATGACGGCATTAAATTTGAAAATTTGCCATACTTAATACGCTCTAAGGCTTCTTTAAGGGGATGGGTTAATTCATCCCAGAGGCCTAGGGCCTGCTTCAGGTGCCACAAAACTGGCAAAAGCATAAAGTAGTGCCCTATTAAGAAATGTGTTTATTGCAGGGCCGTTTTGTGGGGTGGGATTGGGGCAGCCCATGACTGTCCTGGATCCTACACGGCGGCATTGAAGAAATCAGTGGATTTTGTCTATAATGACTTGGATCTATCTGCTGAATCATCTTCTCAAGATAGTGTAGTTTTGCCAAACTATCAAGATTTATTTGACACACAACCAACCAACACTCAGACTTGGAAACCGATTATTTGCCTTTAAATGGACAGTCTTCTGCCAAACTGGGCACTGAGTCTAAATCTTTGAAGGCTAGTACTTCGTTGGCTCTTTTGAAACACCCGTCTTATGAAGAGGGGGGGGGGGCAGTAAAAAGTTGAAAATTCAAGTTGATTAATCACATCAGATTATAATTTGTTTTTACAGTATTTGCTATATTTGCTCTTTTCATTTTGGACAAGCTGTGGATCAATCACCCTGCATACTTAGGGCTGGACAGAGAAAAGGGGGGGGGGGCAGTTGGCCCCATCCGCATGGCTTGACTTTATATTTTTTGTTTTACAATTTTATTTTATGACGAGAGTCTGCATGCAGTTATCTGATAGTAAATGGTTTTGTTTGCGGATTTCTTATATTTTATGTTTATTATTTTTCAACACATTTATTTAACCTCAATTATGGATAGCACAGAAGCTGGACTCAATTTTTTAACACTAAATGTCCAGGTTATTAATTCTTACCGAAAACAAAAGTAGTTAAAGACTTATCTTATTCTCCATAATATAGACATATGCTTTCTACAAGAGACCAAGTTGAAGGTACCATTGAGGGGGAGGGGGCAGTGGGGTGGGGAGAGGCAAATTTTTTAGATGATTTTTTCGTTGTTTTGCAAGGGAACGCATCCAGGGATTGGCAAATGGCTCATCCCATTGTGGGCACTTCAGTTAATATTTTTTGTA
>PXIH01S0051661.1:0-12008 GCA_003024985.2 Euperipatoides rowelli
CAGTTACGAATATTAAAATTAACTATTTGATAACCGTCAATATAATATTTCAATATAGCATTTCTAAGTTCCCACACAAACCAGGAAATCAAAAGGGTGAATAAATGTGAATTATTAAACTTAAAATAAAAATTATTTTCAAATAATAACCTCCATTTCAATACCAAACAGGAAATCAGAATCAGTAAAACTCACCTAAATATTAAAACAAAAGTTATTTTAATTGACAAGAAATGTTTTTAAAATAATAATTCCATTCTCGAAAAATAGCCTAAACAAAATTGAATTGACACTTTGAATTTGGGAATGCAACAGTTTACTTTTTCTCTTTAAAAGTTCTTTAAAAAAAAAAAAGACTCCACGTAAAGAATCTGCTGCATGAAGGACTTATTAAAATCAAGGATAGCCAGGTTAAATGCAAATTATGTGGAGCTATTACGACTGGTAGACTAGCACAGACACAATGCTTAATCATTTAAAGCTAGTACATAAAAAATGTGATGTGCCTTGGCTTCTCCATACCTTTTTATAACCTTACTAGTATTCTTAGAGCATTTATTTAGGTAAAATTAATATTTTATTTTGCTTAGATGAAATTTTCTTTAATCGCCCAAACAATGTTGATCTAAAATGAGCAATCAGCAATTTGAAGAAAAAAAATGTTCTGTAATAATATGTTGTTACAATAATTGCAATTCGGCATAAATAAAAATCAGATCAAAGGTAGGCTAATTAGTAGTATCTTTCATTTTAGATTCGGGTTAAGTTATACGTTATTTTTTAGTTTTTAAATATTTCCACTAAAAAATAAAAAGTTAATCTTAATTGTAAGCTCATCCCTCCACCTCCACATACATATTTTACTAATTAAACATTTTAAAAATTATATATCAATGCTTTTCTATTAACTTTCAAGTTGTATATATGAAAGAAAAAAAAACTCAGTTAATAGCTTATTTTTACTTTAATAATACCTGGTGATTCATCGTTCTTTACAGAGGTTTTTATTTTACTTCCATAATAATATTACCTAGGCCTATTTATTGTTTTTGTCATCTTAAAAAAATACAAGCTTTTTGTATGAATTTCAGTTTTAATCCTAAAACCGAAACATAATTTATATCAATTTATTGATTCACTGTAAAACTTTTTATTTAATCATTACAGGCCTATTTAGTTATAGGCTTACCAATAAAATAATATAGAAAGTTTATCTAATACCATTTTTATCTAAAATTTAATTTTATCCTTTTTAATTGCTACAGTAGGCTATTTTTCCCCCCCCCATTACAAATAGACAAGATAATTTTTTGGGGCTATATTTTTATTTTTAAAATAAAAATATAGCCCCCAAATATTATCTTGTATCTTTGTACTTGGGGAAAAAATATATACTGTAGCAATTAGCATTATTTTATAACTATTCCCAATTTTATAAAAATGTAGTTTAAGAGGCCTACCTAAATTCTATAAGAAAATGTAAAAAAAAAAAAAAATGTTTTGTGAAGAATAAAAAAAATAATATAAAAAAGTAACAAATTAATCTCAAATATAGGACATTTTTGATGTTGCAGTTGTCTCCCCTTAAACCTCCACAGTGACCTTGGAATTGGGCTTCATTGGTGTATGTCAACCCTAGGTCCACCCTCACTGCCTACACACCCACACACACGTGCACACACACACACACACACACACAAACACTACAAATTCACTAATCAGGAAATTTTTTCATTTATCTCTTTTTCCTTCTGTAGGCCTTTATTCTTGAAAGTATGGCAATTACCCAGATGTGGTGCTTGCTTTATTAATTTGTAAATAGTCATTTATTTATTTATTATTTATTTATTGTATTATTTCAAGCAGAGATGATCAGTGATGACTTGTCCTTCTGATGCGTTGATTAATAGCTATTATTTTGAATTTCAATGGAATTCAGTTATTGCTTTCGTAACGCGTAATATGATCTATCATGGCGACTTGTGTTATTTTGAACATCTTTACTTTAGTTCCTCACTTGATTTGTCCTTTGGACTTTGTTCAATGATGAACTTTTTTATTATTAACTTTAATGTGGACTTAATTAATTTTAATTAAAATACTTCTTGCTGTTCATGGAATTTGTGTCTCTGTTCCCCAGCATTACGTTGAAGTTACGCAATGAGAATATTGTTTGCTGTTTTTTTTTTTCCTTTTGTTAATAGTCTTGTATTTATTATGAAGTTTTTATAATTTACAAGCTATTCCTGTTTTATTCATTCTTTATTGCGATGGAGACAAGGGGATTTCTTTTTTTTTTTCTACATTAAAGCTAACAATGATACATTCAGAACAATTCAATCTGTTTATGTATTTTAATAACTTTTTTTTTCATAATATATTTTCCAATCAAAATCTTAATTATTTCATTGAGACCTACATCCTATTGGGCTAGGGTCTCAAATATCCTAAATTTATTGTACATATTATGTTTTGGTTATATAAAGCCCTATAATATATTTTTGAAAATCTTCAATTTAAAGTATATTATTCTTGCTTTTGTATAAACTTGACAAAAATGTAAATGAATTTATTCAGACTGTTTGGATTCATTTCTTTGTTCACATTTGAAATAGAATTGTCTCTGTAATGAGTGTTTTCATCATTAATGTTATATTTTATTTTGTTGTATTCGATATACTTGTAAACTTTGAAGGATTAAAGTAAATGTCAAAATCTATTTTTGATTTTTGCTTTTACATTTTAATCAAGACCATAATTATGGATATGGGGCACTAGAATTAATATAAGTCCTACTCTGATTTTTTTTTTTAAATTACCTATATACATTAAACAAATAATTTTACAGTCTGTTAGTCATGTATTGTAAGAAATCCAATAAAAATTTGCTTTAAAACGAAAAAATCTGACTCAAAACTAAAAACGCTTTCAGCTTAGACCCCTCCTCTTCAAGGAGAGTAGTCCATATTATATTTTCCTTGGTAAACTGCTTGCCTGCTTTCATTTTCTTGGCGCCTGCTTTAAAAATATCCTGGGGGAAACCCTAGGTTAGTTTATCTTTTAAACTGGGACTGGGATGTAAATAAAAATAGAATAACAATAAATAGTTTTAGGTAAATAATGGAACAGTAAATAAAGTAAGAAAAATCTGCTGGATTAAAAGTAAACAAAAACATTACAGGATTAAAACATTGAATGCCAATACTATGTGTAAAAAAAAAATTAAAAAAAAATTTTTTTTTTTAGCCTCTACCCGAGTTGGCCCACCCAGAGACCATGGGGTAGTGGGTTGGGTCGGTCCAAACCTGTATATCTTATATAATAAAAGGCAAGTTTGGTCACTTTGGTCATGATGTCTGTCACGCTGCCTGGCCATCTTCGGCAAGCCGATGGTGCCCAAAGATGTTTTCGTTTTTTTTCTGTCCATAGATGTCACTGTTACAGCAAGATAAGAAGGAAGAAATCTGTCATTTTTTGATGGGCTTTTAAACTTGTTTAAAATTTGTATATATACAAAGTTAAACTTGGTCACAACATCAATTAAGGAACTAAATAATTTATGAAATACTAATAACTGCCAGTTTAATAAATTGCAATTCACTATTAAAAAAAAGTACAAATAGTTATTGTTAACATAATACTGTACTAATCAGTAGAAAATAAAAAAAAATAAAAATCAATGGATTAAATGTAAACATTACCTAATAAAAATTAAGTAGCCCTATGACAATATTATAATGTATGCAACCTGTATTTGTTTCTCTTTTTTTCTTCTTCTTAAAAAACAAATAAATATTGTTTAAATCAAGTTGTCTTTGAAAAAAAAGGCAGAGATTTTCTTTAACAATCATAATATCATTTTAATGGCATAATTAGAAATATATCATTAAGATTTTCCCAAATCTACAACAGAAACAGATTTTGATATTTTTATCAAGTGGTTTCTGGTAAAATGGTTAAACAGCAGTTGCAGTCAAAGATTTCAACAATCCTCCCTAGTTCTTACTCCAAACCTCATTCGATCTCAAACTATCCCTCAGTTCAATCATTGCTAGTATGATAAAATTGAAAATTTAAGTAAGTTTAACAAAGAAATTATTTTTTAGATAAAAAAGTAAACACTTACTACTCTATGGGGTATTTCTTCTTGAGATACAAGGGCTTCAGGTTTCTTAGGAAATCGAGGTAAAGATTTTTTATAATTTCCACCACTAAATGTTCGACGTATTTGACGATGCCTTAATAAAAACAAACCAAAAAGATTATTCATTACTTTGAAAAATATGTTTAAAGATCTTGGTATTGCATTTAAATTTCTGCTGAGAAATAAGTTTATAGGTGGCTTACAAACAATTATTAAAGTACAAGTGGAAATCTGTAAAACTTCAAAGAAAAGTTTATTCTTAAGTGTCCTCAAATAGTATGCACATATAAACCTATGCTTTTTATTTGTTTACAAACTAGGCTGACAAAACATTTTGTTGTAAAGGATTTTAAACTGAACAATTTTTATACATACACTGTAAGTTACTCAAATATAGATTTTTTTTTTTCAAAATGGAAAATATATTTTTTGATGACTTCATATGAAACACAAGTGATTCATATGGATGCTTAACTTCCCAATTTGGGAACACTGTTATAGATGTAAAACATCAACTGCTTTATATACATACTAAGAGTTACTTTTGTGGTCCATAGNCTTATATAGTTAGTTAGTTAGTTAGAAATATAGTATAAGTCAAAATTACTTTTAAGCAATATTAATAAAATCAATTTTTTTTACCACCCTTGTCATGGATAGGCCTACTATTATGACCCAAATTTTAGGAGTAATGTTAAACTCTTCAACAAACTTATTTCTAACACCCCAAGGCTTACTCTTATTATCCTTATGGGTACAATACACTATAGTTATCAGCAATATCTATTTGCATAATCAATGGCTTCCTCCATGGGATACTTTTCTTATTTTCATGTTAGAAAATTGTTATATTATTTAAAGCATGAACACAGGAGATTAAAGCTATGTAATTTGCTAAAATGTTTGACTATTTATTGAACAAAACAGCGAAGTATACCAACAGATTTACACACATCTGCTATTGTCTTAACAATAATGTATTCTGTCCAAATACATGAATAAAATTCCATAGACAAAGGAAAACAGGAAACTGAAAAACTGGTCACAAATCATAGAAAATGAAGGAAGACTCACATACTAACAATAATTGTCATTTTTTCATCACTGTATAGAAAATAACAAAAACAAAATGAACATCTAAATAGCACAATTAACTTTAATCTCATTGTGTAACTGAGAAATATTTACAGTCCGGATTACTTTGATTGCATTCTTATATAAAGATATATTACAACAAAACATAAATTGAAACAGTCAATTTTCTACCAATTTCATGTACAAACCACAAATGTATTGCATCATAAGGAAAACTATTATTGGAGGTATCTAAATATATAAAATCCTCATGGTACGTTTGGTACTTGGCAGAAAAAAATAATAGTTAATAATAGTGTGCGCCATCACGAGAAAAAAAGAAAAACCTTTTGGATTTTTGCCAATGAAAAAGTTTCAAGAACAATTATATACTGTATATTATTATAATTATTGCTGCTCGAGAAAAAAAAAACAACGTTTTGGATTAGAGTTTTATTATTGGGAATAAAAAATATTTATTTTAAGGAAGAAAAAAATGTAAATAGTATGTGGCACAAAAAAAAATTGTAAATTTAAATATAAACTTATTTTTCTTAATTTTATCTTGAGATATTTTATATTTATAGTGGAAAACTGTTGCATTTACAAGTATCATATTTTTAAACAGTTTTATGTTATTAAAAAGGTAGGTAAGTAGGTAGGTAGTTAGTTATGTAGGTAAGTAGACAGGTAGGGATGGAGGTAGGAAGGCAGGGAGGTATGTAGGTAGTGATGGAGTGAAGGAGGTAGGTAGGTAGGTATGGAAGGAAGTAGGGAGAGGGATAAGAAGGGAGGTAGAGAGTTAGAAATGGAGGGAGACAGGTGGGTATAAGGTATAGAGGTAGGTAGGGAGGTAAGGAGGGAGAGAGGGTGGTACGGAGGTAGGTGGATAGATATATCTGAGTCATTTTGACATAAATAAGCAAAGAAAAAGTCAAAGTAATTTAGAAAAGTTGATTGAAAAGAATGAATTTTCATTGAATTTTTTTATTAATTTCTTTCTTAAAAAATCGATTATACTTTTAAAACATTTGGTAATAAATTAACATCTTAGAGTGCAGGTGTTCTGTGTGGGTTTAGCTAGTATATTATTATAACCGAAGCTAGACACTATATTCCAATTAACTAACAAAACACTCTACAATATAAGGAAGAATTAGTCAATTACATCAAACATAATATATAGTAAATAAAATAATACAATATGATTAAATATCAAATTGAAAGTATCAATTCAGAGCCTTTGCACAATGAGGATGTAGGCTCTGATTAAAAAAAAGGTGAAAGAGAATTATTAATTAAAAATCTTCATAATAATGCAAAGTAGTAATGAATAATGCTCAAACACAATTTGATAAATGGAAAAATTACATGACATGATCATGCTTGGAACTGCAGAATTTGCATATTGAGCGGTTATATAATGCTTATGATATTTAAGGTCACTTCTTGTATAATGAGCGAGAAAGATTACGAATGAGCAAACATATGAAACAGTTTATTTCTTCTCTATTGAAGGGAGTCTAATTTCAGTATAGAAAGCACATCACTATAATTTATAGACCAGTCATTTAACCCTCTATCTCGCATCCCGCTATTTTTACATGTAACTAATTCTTAACAATTTTGAGCATCACTCTATTTCAGCATGATGCAATTATTTTGCTTTCTTCTACTGCTTATCCCGTGTTTTTAGTGTTTAACAGTTCATCTATTTGTAGCTTTTAATCACTAGATGGCATTAAAGGATGGATTTCTCATTAGTATTTAGTGACATTATTATAATTTCGCATAAGATAAATATTTAGAAATATTGGGAAATATTTAAAAACTTTGTATAATTTTTAAAATATTGGCTAATTTTTATATTCTGAAGTGGTAATTTTGTATATTTCCTAAGGTATTTTATGTTGTGAACTATTTAAAAAAATAAAATTAAATTCACATTTTTGAAAGACTTTTGTCAAATAATTACACAGCTGGAGGGTTAATAAAATCCTTAGTGCTCACTTCTGGATCTCTTCAATTCTGTTGTTTTGATCCTTGGTTATAGAATTGTTCTATGCCTCAAAACAATATTCCAGGGATGGGCGTAGCCTTGGTATTAATTGGATCTACATGAGCTAACCATTTTAAGCCTCATTAACATATTTTAGGTAGGTATCACTTACAGAAACAGATATGTCAAGTGGATGTCTAGAAAATTTCGAATCATTATCACAATTTTTTTGAGGGTTAAGATCAACCCTGCCTTGGTGGAATCAATAATGAGTTGGTTATCCGATGATTGAACATAATGGACAAACAATCATCATCACCAGAATAGACTAATATTAGATCATTAACCATATTTAAATCTCTCAGGCAAAATCACAGCAATATCATTGGTAGTTAGTATAAACAAGAGCCCACACAGAATGGACTCTTGTGGGACACCATTGTTTCAGGTAAACTCACATTGATTAGACGAATTCAGAAGTTTAATAATTATGGATCTTCTTGACAAAAAAAAAGAGAACTAAAAATAATATACAAGGCGTAAAAAAGATTAAGAAATGCTTCAAAAATATTTTATGTATGTGATACACATTTTCAGATCTTTATATTGTGGTGGAAAAAGATTTATGATGTAGAGATATTATATATGTACAATATAAAAACAGTCACCAAGGTTACAATGATTCAAAATAGTCAAGCAAGCAATTGAATTATCCAATAATAAAAGGCAAGTTTGTCATTTTGGTCATGTTCGGTTTCTGTCATGCTGCTCGGATATTTTCGGCGCTGTTCGCTTTTAGAATTTGCATAATGCAATATTAAAATTGTTAAAGTGAAATTAGGTCATTAGTTTTAGAATCCTTTTAATCAAAATTTTTTAAAATGCTCCAATTAAGTTGAAATTTGTGTTACCCTAGAGGTCTAGAATATGTATCTAAAAGGTCAAGGTCCTAGGTGGTCACATGGGGTGCTAGGGGGGAGGGGCAAAAATCTAAATTTTTTAAACTGTTCCGATTAAGTTGAAATTTGAAATTTGTGTTACTCTAGATAATTAACTAGAATCCAATATAATAAAAGGCAAGTTTGGTCATTTTGTTCATGTTCAATTTCTGTCAGGCTGCTCGGCTATTTTCGGCGCTGTTCACTTTTAGAATTTACACAATTCAATTAAAATTGTTAAAGTGAAATTAAGTCATTAGTTTTAGAATTATTTTAATCAAAATTTTTTTTAATGCTCAGATTAAGTTGAAATTTGAAATTTGTGTTACCCTAGAGGTCTAGAATGTGTATATAAAAGATCAAGGTCCTAGGTGGTCATATGGGGGTGCTAAATCAAAATATTTTAAAATGCTCTGATTAAGTTGAAATTTGTTACCCTAGAGGTAAGAATATATATATATATATAAAAGGTCACAGGGGAGGTGCGCAACCAATGGGGAGGGGGAGTAGGGAGCATTTTTTTAAAAAAATGAATGGGGGGGAACGGGGCAATAAATTTTCCGTAATGTTTGATGGGCATTAAGCTAATTATTATATTAAAAAAACAAATTTTCTCTTGTGTATCTATCTGTCATTCTGAACTCTTTAAATTGAATTTTCTCCCCAATGGTTTGTCCGATTAGGTTGAAATTTGAAATTGGTGTTACCGTAGAGGTCTAGAATATGTATCTAAAAGGTCAGGGTCCTAGATGGTCACATGGGGGTGCTAGGGGGCGGGTAATCTACATTTTTTAAAATGCTCTGATTAAGTTAAAATTTGAAATTGGTGTTACCCAGAGGTCTACAATCACATGGGAATGCTAGGGGGGCCCAATTGAATTCCATCATTTTAGACAATGAAAATATACTTGCCCATTTTTTGGGGGATGGTGGTGGGAGGAACAAATAACATGGGAGTGTTTACCATAGTTCAAAACATGACACCAAATTATGGGTTCCCCCCAAAAATTACCATTGATTTTGATGGGTTTCAACTAGTTTTGATAATAATTAACTTAAAACATTTCCCTGGTTATTTACAGGATGTAAAGGAAAAGTCGTTTGGGTTAATTATGGTAAATGTCAATAGCCTGTAATGAACTTAGTAATTCTGAAAAATGTCTGTATAGGAAAAAAAATAATTAACAAACAAATATCTATATAAATCTGACATTTTAAATTGGAAAATAAAATGTAAGCAAATTTAAAATTGCTGAAAATAAATTATATTAAAAAAACTCAGAAATTATATTGGATACGGTTCCGCAGAATTGATTACTTTTCATTAAGTTTGTAAAAATTTCATTATTTATTTAATACAATAATAATGCACATGGTATTACATTCTTTACCTGTGGCTCTTTCAGCAAATTTTGTGGCTCTTTGAAAATTGGCAGGAGATTTTTATTTTAATATATAAATTTCAAAAAATAAATAGGTTTAATCAAAATGTTTTTTTTTATATTTAAAAGCCTTTTTTTGATTCAGCTCAGAGCACCCGCTTCATGACCGCACTGTTGTTTGGTGCGAGCTTCCCAGTGCAGCTCATACAAGGGGATTTCCGAGTGTATAGATGGGCGTGTGAGTTTATTTCGTTCAGAGAATATTCTTTTTAAATACGTATTATATAAATAATTAATGCTTTTAACTTTAGTATGTAGCGTTCTACATAATAATAATTTATAATCTTTTTAATTTATATAGTTTTTAAAGGGTTAGAATGGCAACGAAAAAAAAGCAAAAGAAAGTAGAAAATGAACACAGACAATTTAACATTGAATGGACCATTTGTTTTACGTTTGTTAGAAATTGAGATGGATTTCCAAGTTATCTCATTTGCAACGATAAATTTTCTAATAATAACAAAATCAAATTTTGAAAGACACTTTTTCACGAAACATAACAAGTTTTCTGAAGACTATCTGGCTGGCAAATCTAGAAAAAAGCAACTTAAATATGGCAGGTATTTCTTTCTCTGCGGCTCTTCCATGCTTCTTTTTTTTTTTCTTTTTTTTTTGCAGATTTGTCTCTTTGTCACCAAAGGTTACAGAACCCTAACTCCAACTACTGTAGTTTAAAATTAAGTATTTGCATTATTTACATTCCAACATTAACGTTAGCTCCAACTATGTAGTTTAACACATGCCCATCTGTGCATGTACCGATTCAATTTCAGGTAATCAGCTTTGTGGCACTTCGCCTATTATATTGCTAATTTGATTATTTCTAATGCATATAAAAGATTAGCATAATAACTTGCCTAGAGCAACTATATCGTAAGAATAGAAACAACTTCAAAGATTCTTTACTTCCTGAAAGATTTGGTGATTGTGATCATGTGACTTGGATTTCATTTTAAAAATAGAAAGAAAAGTGTGGGTAATAGTTTTTAATCAATTTAATTTTTAAATTAGTTTTTAGATCATTTTATTTAAAAAAAAAGATCTATTTAGTTATAGGAATTTTAAATAATTATTATTTAAAATAAATGCAATACTTTTTTTTTAATGAATAATTTTTCTTTCATTTTTTTTTACATTCGAGAACGGTCCAACTGGGCTCTTCGAGCTTTTGTACCTGAACAATTGCCTTGCTCACCTTACTCTTATCACCAAACTGATTTTTACCAATTGTATGAATATGTTGCCTCAAATATAAATATTAGTAAATGTTATTTATATGTTGCAGTTAGATTTAGACAATTCTAAAAGGAAATAACTATTTTACAAATTTATTAGTTAACTTATCACTAATTTATAAGTTAAATTCCAAAGAGGAATTAATGGCTCCATTCTAAATACAACTCTATCGCTCAAGATTACTTAATATGTTACACAGTATTTAAGGCTTTAAGAGTAAGACCCTAGTCTAACATTTCTTAAATGATGTCTTTGAATTAGTCTTCAGTTTATTGCAGTCTATCATCTAGTCCCTGAGGCAATTAATTATTAAATAAAGTTCATGTTAATACAGAAAGTTCATAATGGCAGTGTTGAAGTGATTAAGTTTACAATAACTATATGAAACAAATAATCTACAAATCACAGTAATCCCACAAGATAAAAAAAAAATTATAAGTAGTATATAATATGACAATTCTGGTCCACTTAGCTTCATGCACAGAAGCCATGTAATCCTATGTAAAAACCAAATTAATATGGGAAAGTTTCATGTGCAGAAGCCATGTTATTCCTATGGGGCTTTTTAAATGTTAATTCAATGGGACTTTTTTACATGCTAATCCTATGAGACTTTTTTTACATGCTAATCTTATGAGACATATAAAATAGTACTTATTAATTAATAGAATATTATATTTTTAATTTAATAAATTTTTTACAAACGAAAAAAAGTATTGGAATACGTTTTGAATGAAAAAAAATTAAAAATTATGGATTAGGTGAGAATCAAACCTGCAACCATAGGTTCCAGATTCCAGCACCTTACAGATTGAGCCAAAATTTAACTAAAAATACTATAGACACAAATATGTATAAAAAGTCAATGAAGTTAATCACAGAGAAAAAAAAATAATAATTAACAGTATTTGTTCTTTAATCAATCAATCCATCAATATATAGTATATAGTAGAATAACAAAATATGAATGTATTTATTTAATTACAATAGGATTATTCAACTATATAAGTATCAGAGTCTACTCAATATTTAACTGTGCATAATTTGAGAAACCAATTTCATTGAGTGGCTTTTAATAGAAATCGACCGATAAAAAATATAGGGATAGCGGTAGCTCAAAGATTAAACTTTAAAAAAAAAAGTGATGTTAAGCAATAAACATAATAGTAGATTTT
>PXIH01S0051797.1:1447-12490 GCA_003024985.2 Euperipatoides rowelli
TATATATATATATATATACAATGTGTGTGGATGGGTGTACCCAACTGATACACTTGTGACAATAGGTTCAAATGTGAGTTGTGTATATTATGGATATTATAGGTAACTTTGAGTTTCTCTATGCAGAGAGTCTGGATTGCCACAATTGTGTTAATTAATGGTGTGATGTTTAATAAATGAGAGGCTTTGCCTCTATTAAATACAAAATTCTTGTAAGTAGATTCATTTAATTTTTTAAGAAAATTTAATTGAAGCATATAGAAGTGATTTAAGATACCTTATTGCTGATAATTTTATAAACATTTGGGATACCAGTGTTGTTAATATTGCTCAGAATGAATTTACTAATATTTATTTTTAATTTTCATAAGCATTGCAATTAAAAGACATTGGAAGTATATTTCTAATGTCTTTGTTGCAATATGTGTGAATAATCTGAAAATGTAAGTATTGTTTTATTTAATTTTTTTGCATTAATTTAATATTGTGAATTTAATGTTTGTTTATATAAATACAATTNGTTTTGGGGNTTNCCCTTTTATGATTTTATCACAAAATTATCATAAGTAGACGTGTGTTCGCTGCAGTTCATCATATGTTGCTAGTTATATGCTCATAATTTTGATATGTCTTGTAGGCCTTCTATTTTTTAAATATTTTGATTTTTAATTCTAAAATATATTTTTTTTGTTTATTAATTGTATTATTAACTATATCCAACTATAAATTTGCTTTGAAAAATTAGATGGTGCCCGCCACCCTACCGGTATTTTAGAATATGCTCTAGGGTACAAAAAGGTTGGGAACACCTGCTTTAGATGGACTATACCTCCAAATGCTTTAATACAATCAGATTTGAGCATTTCAAATTAAAAAATAGAATTTGTATTAATTGGAGTGTGTATTTATAACATTGCTGAGACTACTAATAACTGGCATCACCTGACTACCAAAACAAGCTATCAATCATTCATAAAAATGAGTCGATTTAAGATTTTCAAGAAAATAAATTTTTATAAATTTAGATAATAAATATTAAAAAAACAAAACAAAAAAAAAAAAAAACACATGATCATAAGCATATTTTATTGAAATAGACTTAGTGTATAAAAATACTATAACATACAAAAAAGTATAAAAAACAACTATATTATATACTCTCATGTAGATAACTAATATCCCGAATGAATTAACATAAATAAAATATATAATTACTCTAAAATGACATCACTGCCAGGGCTAATTCACAATCTTTATTTTCTGGCATGATAAGATCTCCTCCTAAGTACAAAAGATTTTTTTTTAAAATAAATAATATCACCACTAATATATATTTTATAAGTATGGTTGGTGCTCCTTAACATTGGCAGCCAGTTTAGGAGCACCTGTCTAGTTTCAATGTGATTTATAGTCCCACAAGACTGTTTAAAAATGTATGAAGAATTTATTAAGATTACATAGGAAGAATCATTTGATCCATAAAGATAAGATGCAGATTTACCTTTAATAGTGATTAAAGATGTGGTAGATCCGGAACGGAAATTTGATTGAGATCTTAAGGCAAAAGTCTAGGATGATATGCTAGTTAAATTACACAAATTTAATTTATAAACATGAATTAAAATATGATTTAATGATATGACTTAATGACTAAATAAATTGTTTTAGGACAAGAAAATGAAATTAATAAATCAAACAATACATTAATTAGCACTTAGCAGCATTAATTACATTTTCTTGTTTTTAAACACAAAATTGCAAAAAAAAAAAAAAAAAAATTACTTTTAACGTATGGAAAAGAAACCAATTAATAGTTCTTCTCTTGGACTTTATTTCATTCTTATTAAAAAAAAAAAAAAAAAACTTTATTGCCAAAATAATAATTTGGTTTCATTTGCAAAATAAATTTTCTCATTTTTTTAGTGAAGATAAAATCACCTAAATAGCTCAGAATTCCAAACTCGTAATGTTAAACTAGATTTCACAATAGTTTTTTTTTTTNGGGGTCATTCAACTATTTACAAATCTTCAAGCTCCATATTTATCATGGAAGTACAATATAGAAGAAATTTCAATACAGTATTCCAAAATTATATACTGTATATATTTTTTAAAATTACTGCTAGGTCTATATTAAAAAAAGCTGAAAAGTGACAAAATTGTGCAACTAAGCAATAAAGGGTTAACACAATTTTTATTTTGCGAAAAAAAAAATGTATGTTTAATTAATGAAATTGTCCTATTCAATTTTAAAGGCATAAAATCTATGTTTAATTATTTTTGATTACCGTAATTACATTTCCTATTTAATTTAAAAAGACATGAAATCTAAATCTTATACCAATGTTTTACAAAATAAAAAAAGAAAAGTTAGGTCATAAAGAGAAATTCAGTTGTTTACATTAGCAAACAATGCTCCTTAAAATGTTGTAACTTATTTTTGTTTAGCAAAACATTAGTATAACATTTAGATTTCATGCTTTTTAAATGAATTAAACATTTTTTTTTGTTGCAAGATAAAACCTATTCCTGCACTGATGTCAAACTAAACCAAATTGCTAACATTAAAAATAAAGTTGGTGGTCCATTTTTTAAAAATTCTATGGCCTTCAAATTCAATATTATTAAATAAAGCAAAAAATGGAAAGGGATGATATTTTCCTCTAAAAACATAAATTTTAATAGCATCTGATGTGAACACCCCCCCCCCCCCAACCTCCTAAAATGATAATTGATAAATAGTATAAATTTTTTTTCAAATGGAAAAGATTTATATATTAAAAGATTTTTTCATTTTATCTGGGATGATTGAAACTTTGCTTAGTTTACAGTCATCATTTAAAGACAAAATTTTATGTGCATGCATGGTACACTCTAAACATTGTTCAGGAGGGTAGGTGGGGGAAGGGTGAAAATAAAAAATTATTTTGCAAGCAGTACATCTTAACAAATACGAATTATAGCTGTTATAAAAATATATTATTTTTTTTCCCCACAATGAATGGCATTTTTTTTTCAATAAACTTTTATTAGCAATTTCAAAAATATACTGTATATATTTTTTTTACATAGAATCAAGTATAAAAAAAACCAACAAAAAAAAAAAAACAGCCCTCATATGAACATACAAATTACTGGAAAATGTTTGGCAAGACTAGTAATCTCATATCATTAAGAATGACTTAATCATCACTGTCATCCTCATCCACCACCTCATCATCATCATCATCCTCATCATCATCTACTACTATAGCCACTTTTCCTGCAGGAACATCTTTTTTTGCTCCTGCCACAGCCAGTCGATCAGCTGCCTCATTGCCTTCTATACCTTTATGTCCCGCTACATAGACCTAAATTAAAAATATATACAATGAGCAGGTAGGCTACATAAATAAAATAGCTCCATGTATAATATATATAGTATTTAGAAAATGAGGGGGGGGGGGTAAAAATATTACCGTACCCATTTTACTTTCATTTCAGAAAGCAGTGAATCCAAGACTTCAAATTCTTCTCTATTTTTAACATCACCACCAGCGGCTAGCTTCCAGCCTTTTCTCTTCCAGCCTGCTATCCATTTTGTGGCACCTGTTTGTATTATAAATTGTAATATTAACACATATGACATTTAGAATAAATTATTTATCTTTGATTCATGAAGAGTTACACATTATGCCAAAGTATAATGAAGAATTGATGAGTGATCCTGAATTAAACTAAATTGGTCACACTTAAATGGTAGTGGCCATTGAGATTAACATAGTTACAAGCTAGGCCACTATGATGATAGTGACACACACATTTTGAGGTGTAAACAAAGTAAAAATTCAAAGGATAGACTAAACAACCAAATCAGTGCTTAATTATTAGGGTAAGGTGGGGTAATCTGGGTATAATTTTATGTACTTTAAAGTTTACAGTAAAATATCATGATACAGTGATAGCAATAATTAACTTGAAAGCCTATCTTTACATTCATCATTTGTTTCCCAAGAGTAGGGGAATCTGGGTATACTTTATTTTCATGCACAACTTTGTTGGAAATGGTGAATTTTATCATTTCACCCCACCATAGGCAGTCTATATACTTAATAATAATTTGCATGAGGAAAGATACTCATGCGGTTTGTCCCAGACCGGAAGTTGCAAATGTTTGATATACCCATGTGAACCCATGCATCAAGTTCATGGCTACACGTCACCACATGAGCATAAATGAGACAGAATAGCATGTTCTACCCTGGTCAACTTGAAATACTCACCCCGGCCTCAGAATTGCCAGTAAAGACCATGGTTATCAGGGAGAGAGAGTTGGATAAATAAAAAGATTTAGTATGAGGGTAATAGGTCTTTGGGCCATTGCCTGAGTTGTAGTATATCTACAGACTGAACCCAAAGAACCTTGTTAAGTATTGTGCCTTTCCCTCTTCTTTTTCCCCATTTTATAATAACCTTGTTATTACACCTCCAAAAGAGCTGTATTTCCAGCTTTTTATATATTCATATTCCAACAACTTACTGTATATGTACAATATAAGACAATGTAATAATAAAGTTTTCTAATATTATTCTAACAATATGTATTGCTAACAAATAAATAAATAATAAGATATGATGAGTAAAGTTTTAAACCCTGTATTAGGGAAATGTGCTTTATCATATTTAGATAATGTAATAGTATTTTCTAAAACATTCGAAGACCACTTACGAAATTTAGAAAAAGTTTTAAATTTATTATATAGCAATGGCCTATTAATTAAACTAAAAAAGAGCCAGTTCTGCAAAGATGATTTCAAATTTCTCGGCTGCATTGTAAGTGATGGGAGATACTAATTGATAAAGAAAAAGTTAAATCAATAGAATATAGAGCCCCTACAATAGGGATCCCATATTTATATCGGGGAAATTCTGGACACATTTGTAGCTAACAAATTTGAGGACCTTTTTTTTTTTTTTGGTTCACAAACTCATTTGAAAGTTTGTATATTTAAAGCTAGCAGATTTATCCGGTGTTGCCTGGNGCTTATTGTACTATGTGCAGCACCGATTTCTCCATTTCACACGGTGGCAGTAACGATTGTTAACGGCATATCAGCACAAAAAAAAAAAACATTTGGATTTTTCAATAATCAAATTGTTTTAATACTTTCAATCTGTATTTTAATTATTTTCCAGATTGTTGAATCATCTGTGTGCATATATTTCTATAAGAAAATTTACTCTTAATACCCGGACCACATTTTAATATAGTAAAAGTTTAACCCTAGAGTGCCCGCTNTTTCTTTTTACCGACCAGAATACAAATATTGTGTTCTTTATGTATTATATTATTTAATTATTAATATCAGTAAGTCTTTATTACAATAATCCCTTTAAAGTATTGAACTGTTATTTCTGATCAGTTATAGTAGTATTATAGTATTAACCTGTATTAATTTGTCAATTTGTACATCTTTTGCTATTATTAACTCATGTTCTAAATATTCATGGATCATGTGACCCACGCTAGGGTTTCTGGTTAGGCTTTTACAATTTTGTTGTTGCTGTGCGCCATTTTGATGTTCACATGGCAGTGTAACCTGTGCAGAAAATGTTTTATTTGCCTCTTATATGCTCGGATATAATTTTGTGTTGTATATTTGCATCAACACTGTTGGAGTTATTTTAGTTTGATTGGATTATTTTAACCAGTGGCGATCTCATTTTTTGTTTGATTATGAGACAACTTGTGCTCAAATTAATAAAAGTTGAACGGGGAAAACTATTTTTTATGGCGCCTGAAGGTGGAAATATGGGAAGTCATTGAGGAGGATGCCCCCAATCCCATAACACCAGATTGACGTAATCGAGACCGTAGTGCGCAAGCTAGTATTGGACTTACGTTAGATGATAGGATTCTGAGAGTCTTTTTTTTCACTTATCGGCAGCTGAACTTTTTTTGCGCGAGTATTTCTATATTTGCAGAAGACTGAGAAGAGATGAGAGAACCTCCCCTTTTCCATTTCATATTACTCTGAATTGTAATTGGCTATTTGCTGTTTTTCAGTAAATAAATAATAATCATTTAAAAGTATTTCCATTTATTACGGTATGCATTCTTTTTTTTTTTGTATAGCCTTGAATGAGTAAAGTTGTAAATGTTAATCAATGACTAGTAACAAAATTTCACTGTCTGATTTATATCAATTAATAAATCAATAATTTAATTAATAACTTTAAGACATAAATGAAACCATTAATTTATAAACAAATATACTGTATATAAATATTATTTATATATATACAATTTTATTCTTTGCCTTTTTTCATGTATATACAGTATATACAGTCGAATATAAATAAAAAGATAAATTAAATTAGAATATTGTTGTTTGTTCGCAGTCATTTTTAGCAGGTTCTGATGTCCGAGAAAGGGACTGTTGGGGCGCAATCCGTGAAATATGTTATACCCAATCCGTTTAATAACCGATATAACACATTTATTACCATAACCTTTATATTCTATCATATTTTCTTACTTTGGTGACAAAGGTTTCCTTGCTTGAGGACAAAAAAAACCTTTACTTTTTTTTATATACGGTAGTAATTTAGGTAATGACCTCCTGTGTATTTGAATTTGGTGTAAATACTGTATCTATTTACACAATATGGATTGTGGTAGATAGAAATTAGTAATTGTATTAACCATTAGGAAGCCACACTGCTGCAATCTATTTCCTAACACTTTATGGTGAAATTCCGACACTATTAACTACCAAATAGAATAGAATATTTTTTTTTACCCCCAACGGATTCTTGACAGTGAAATTGTTTTTATTAAATAATTTATCTGTCACAGCTTGCCTGTGAGAAAAGACATGCAGAGCCCTTTGTGAAGAAAGAATATCAGAATTTGATTTTCCTACTATTACCAACAGTAGGAAGCATATTTTATAAAAGTTAATTCAATTTTATTTATATATTGAGCCCAATTTGTACGCTCAACAGAATTTTGTAATATCTGTTTACTAGAATAAACGCTAAATAATAATAATAAGAAATATAGTTGGAGATTCAAGTACATAAAAGCTTGAATTTCTGTGCAACTGCCAAATTTATTTCTAATGTGGTTAGTGGACTATCTAGTTTATCTAAATAAAATATTATATTTACAGTAATTAAATATTTTAATATACAGTTAAACATATTAAAAAAACCATTTTGAACAATTATTTTCACCCTCTATAAGTTCTACTGTAAATACTCACCAAAATTTCTGCTCGATTATTAGTCTGCCTTCCAGCCACTCTTTCAGAAACATTCCTGTAAAAGAACAATTCAATACGGTAATGTTAAAGTTCTTTCACTTTTAATAATAAAAAATCAGATGGTTCAATTCTAAAAATATCAACAACTAACCATTTTAGTTTGTATAATATCTTTAAAAAATCTTTACCCATCCCCACTTTCCTTTCATATTTATTTAGTGATTGTTGATGAAAGTTATCTCATAACATGCCAGGTTATTATTATTATTATTAGCTTAGAAAACAGCTTTACTAGAGCCCAAACCAACTAACTTTTTTTGGGAAATAATTTAACAATAGCCTAGTGTATATGAGTAGAAGGGACAGTAAACATTTTTAAATTTATTTTGCCAAAGGGTGTTTATATGACAACATAGACAGTATATACTTTATATATGGGGAGTACTAACAGCAGGTCTGATTTAATAATTTTTGAAAAAATTCAGTTCTGAAAAATATTTGATTNATCAGCTAAAGTCTACGAGGTGGCTGCTCCTTCACTCCTGAGTCGTCAACACATATTAAATTTTTTTTTTTACCCACCGCACTTGCGGTGGTACTGGCTACGGGCCTGACCTTATAGAAGGAGTAGCTCAGGCAATATCTTTATTTTAATCATCCTTGACCACTACTCAAAGTGGATTGAGGCCTTCTCACTAAAAACAAGCACCTCAAAATCACTGTCAGCATGTGCATCAATTTTTTTGTAGATATGGGATACCAGAAAAAATATCCGACAACAGACCTACTAAAAATTTGGTATTGTAAACAAAAATTTACCTCAATTAGACACCCACAATCAAACCCAGTGGAAAGGTCAAATGGAATTTTAAAAATATTAATACGCTCCTATGTTGATAATTCCCAGGCAAATTGGGATAAAAATATGCCTGAACTGCTCTTGGCCATGAGATCAACGGTTAATTCCACAACAAATTTTAGCCCTGCTAAGTTGTTTCTGGCCGAGAGTTGAGACTTCCTTGGGACAGTATTAATGATACCCTAAAAGTAGAAATTAAAAGTGTCGAAAATGACATGTCAGTAAAAGACAGATAAAAAAATTGCCGACATAGTTCAAAAGAACATGATCAAAAATAAAGAGCACCAAAAATCAGCCGTGTGGAGCTTTGCTGTGGGGGACACAGTAAAGGTGTTCAATTACATACAATGTAGCGTTGAGAATGGTATTAGTGCAGGGCTAACTAAGAATGTGAAGGGTTCATTTACAGTAAATAATAAAATAAACCATCTGGTATATGAGCTCCAGGACCCAGACAACAAGTCTATTGGTAAATGGAACATATGCCAGATTGATAAATTTAATGAAAGAGACATAGAATTGCAGGTTGAGAGAAGCAAGTCAAGGAGCCTGTAGATACAAAACCATATGTGCACTTGCACAATTGCAATACTCGCAGCAAAAGCAAGGCTGCTGTAATTAAAAAGTAAAATGTATGTTAACCTTTCGTTCAGGAATTATTTTTTTGGATTTTTCAAGTGATATGAAATTTTGACTTTAAGGTGGTTTAATAAATATATTCTAAAACATTTAGGAATAAACTTATACATTTTTAAAATTGAAATNTTTTAGCTTCAATTTCGAAATTTTATGGCATGCATTTTTTAAACACATTAACATACTTTAATTTAAAACAAAAAGCAGTTAAAGAGTACCGTACTTATAATACATATTACTGCTTGCTTATTGTGCAATCAACAAAAATGTTATTGTAGCTAAGGTGCAATCACTTTTTTTTTTAAAAAAAAAAAACTTTCTTAAATAAGAAAAGTTTGATTTTTTTTTGTTGTTGCTTCCAATGCAAATATAGTGTAAATAAAGATATAATAAAGATTTTACTTACATACTATTGCGTTTAATTACAGAAAAATGAATTAAATGGCTTACTGCTTGTATTTTTTTTTTTAAAGTTTTAAAGTTAGAACATTCGAATTTTCTGACATGGTACCATGTAAGAAGTTATAAATGTAAAGTATACAGTATATTTCTATGTATTTTTTTTTATTCCTTGAAAATTATTTCACATAAACATGTGCGAGCTTTCATTCAATTCTGAAAAGTTAAATCTTGAAGTATTAAAATAGAAAGAGAGAGAAGCTATTAGCAGTCAAACGATAATTGGTTGCCTGTAAACAAAAATATTTTTCTATAGACAAAAGGAAAGATTGCACAAAACAAATAAAAGTTTCAAACATGTCGTATCTAGGCTATCTACTAAAATTTTCAACTGTTTGTTTTTATTTAAGGTGGCATAATTATTAAGCTTCTCACAAATTATTTATGAAATTCAGTCGATTTCAGAAAAAGAGACCTTTCACATCATTCAGACAAATAAACCGAATAATAAAATAAAAATAAAATTCTAGACTACAGCTGTGGCTGTAGATGAGGAAATTAAGGATCATAAATTTGTTTCAATAAAAAAAAAAAAAAACGGAGATTTTACACATTGATTTGTGCGAAATGTTCTAAATTTAAAATTGTTTTAAATTATTACTATTTTTTTTTAAATAAAATAGTTTAATAGATATAGATTTAACATCAATACTAATTACATTTAACTAAATTGCTAAATATTTAAAACCTGTAATTTATTATAGCCAACTTTTTATGAAATCGGGACATTTAGCGTCCCGATTGGATGTCTGTGGGACACCGGGACAATTTGCTCTAAATCTGGACTGTCATGCCAGATTCTGGACGTTGGGATCCCTACCCTACAAAGCTTAAAGAAACTCAAGCTTTCTTAGGCATGACAGGCTGGCTCAGACATCATATTAAAGACTATGCACAAATAACAAGGCCATTGTCGGTACCGTACTAATTTCAGGTAAAAACCCTAAAAAATAGTTTAAATGGACTCAAGCCTGCCAAGAATCATTTCTAGCAGTAAAAGCGGATATTTAGCTCAAGAAAATGAGGATGGCTCTTTAAAAATAATTGAATATGCCAGTCGTGTCTTGAAAAAAGCAGAATTAAATTACACCATCTCTGAAAAAGAGTGCCAAGCCCTCATTTTCTGCATTCACAAATTTAGACCATACTTGCAAAACTCAAAATTCATTATATATATACAGTATATACTGTAGATCACATGGCTCTAAAGTGGCTAATGAGGACAAAAGACCTAAAAGGCAGGCTGTGTCGTTGGTCGCTCGTGTTGCAGGAATTTTCCTATGAAATTAGGTGTATTGAGGGCAAAAACAATAAAATTGCAGATGCTCTATCAAGAGGCACTACAATCCCACCTGAGAACAAACCCGATTACCTAGATAGAAATACCCCAGCCCCTAGTATAAATAATATATCTGAAATAAAAATTGAAATTTCAAATGTCTCTTTAAAACAAATTAAAGATGAACAAATTAAAGAAAAATGGATAATAGAGATGAGAGAACGTGCATCCAACAAAAAAGGACAATTTACAAATTACTTAATTAAAAATGACATCCTCTATTATAAAAACATTCATGATATTGACAATAATTTAAGAATTGTAATACCTAGAAAACTCGTATACAATAAGTGAATTTCATGACAGGCCCTCTAGTGGTCATTTTGGTTTAGATAAAACTGTAGAAAAAATTAAGAACAGAGCCTTTTCACACCTTATGTATGCAGACATTGATTTATACATTAAAACATGCAAAAATTGCTAATTAACAAAACACAACAATTATACCCCATGGTAGCAAATTATGTTTCAAGGCCTCTTGAGTTGATGAGCATCGACTATAT
>PXIH01S0051867.1:0-12030 GCA_003024985.2 Euperipatoides rowelli
AAATTAATGAGTTTTTTCATCTGTCAATTAGCCGGTGTTGTGACGGCAAGGCATATATTGATTTCCTTTGATTTTATCTTTCAGATACACAGTGACGACTCACGTAAGTATTTTGTTCGGATAGCTGTAATTCAAATAATATTAAACATTAATGAATAAACTTATACATTTTTCAACTCATAATTTAATACCAATTTCAAAATCAAAACCAGAAAATTCTAGCTATTACGATAGAGAAGCGGCATTTGAAAATGTAAGAAGAACTGGCTTTTTACTTTTTTTTTTATTGCGACTTTTAGAAATAAATTCATAAAAAAAAAATCTTTGTTGGATTTTTTTTTATATATGTTAAAATTGCTGATAAAAAATTGAACTAGCTGTTATAGATTTTGAAATATTTAACAATGTATTATTTGTATATACAGTAAAAACAAGCGGTAATGAATACTGTCATTTAGGTAAAATAAGAATAAAAGAAAATCAGTTTGCTGGATTTTTTATTTTTTTATATATAAAAATTACTGATAAAAAATAGAACAAAAAATAATATTTAAGTTTTTTTTGTATCTGTTATAGGCTAGTTTTTAAAATATTTAACATAATGTATTGTTTGGACATACGGGAAATATGGGGAAATACGAGCTGAAAGGATTTCGGTTGTATGCGGACATTTAGAAAAANCGGGAAATATGGGGAAATACGAGCTGAAAGGATTTCGGTTGTATGCGGACATTTAGAAAAAAATTCATAAAAGAAAATCTGTTTGTTGGATTTTTTTTTTTTATATATATAAAAATTGATAAAAATAGAACAAAAGAATACTATTTAAGTTTTTTTATATTTTTTATATATATAGTCTACACTTGTATCTCACAGATACACCACAACTTCTAATGTAACTTTTTGACCGTGATGACTGCAGGGTTAATTTGTAGTCAGCGCTTGCAATGTAATAGGTGACATTGATTCAAACTTGGAATGAAGCACTACGGTTTCTAGAGGTTTACATAAAGCTATACACTGTAAACAGCTGTTTAAAGAAAAATATAAGAAACAAAACCAACTTTCTTTAGATTCTATTTTTCTAAAATAACAAGAGCTACTGGAAAAAACATAGCACTGCAGCTTCCAACAACGAGTTCTTGAGTATCTTAATTCATCTTGGCTATTAATTGTTTACATAATTGAAGTACAGTAGGTCCAACACTAAGTGATTTTTGGTCATTTGCCAATAATAATATTAATTTGTAAGATTTTGAAAACAGGATCTTATTATGAAATTAACTACTCATGCAAGAATGATTTACAGAATGCTAAACTTAAAATTCTGAAAACAATATTTCAGTTCAGCAGTTGATTTTTACTAAACACACATTGATATCAAGGACAATTAAATTTCTTCTTTTCAACTATTCATATTCTTTCTAAGAAAACAAAGCCATTTAAGAGTAGTTTATAGAGGCCGACCAATTCTCTGTTTCATCACTATAAAAACAAATCAGATAGGGTTTCTGCCACCAGCAACATTCAGTTTTACTTAATATTGTGACATGGTGAGTGGACATAATTAGTCCAGAGTTAAAAGAACAAATAACGCTAGATATTAATAATTGCCAGGGATTTTCAAAACAGTTAGATTAATAAACTGATACTGTTTCAATAACTCAAATGATAATTTAAATCAGAATGATTTTTACAGACTTCTTAACTAAGAATAATTACTTGCCATCATTCCACTAAATGTTAATTGAAAAGACATTTTATCAGAGTGAATAATAAGTCAATATTATGAAATTAACTATTTATGTCTCAATAACTACACATGGAGGATTAACTATGATAGATTTTATTACACTTTGTAGAAATTACAATTACCTTCAAGATTTACAATGTATAATACAGTGATATGACAAAAATTAAATAATAACATTTTGCCCTGTATTTTATCATTAAAAGATATTCGTTAGATCTTATGTAAAAATTAGTAGACACCACTGGTCTATAGTCTATGAGGTTCCAATAAATAAACTCAGTTCATGAAAATAAATCTTTAATTTAAGCTATCTATTGACCATTTACAGTATTGTTTCATTTTAAATGTTTGTTTACTAACTATTTGAAACATTTTTTAATTAGCATTGGTCAGGAACAAATTAATGCCCAATAGCTTTTTTCTTATGAGATTTTGGGTTTCAATTAACATCTTGGAAATCAATTTAGAGCAGTTATCAAGAACTTGATGTATATAATTAAACTTGTATAAAATGGGATTTTGTCTAAACTGGAATATTTATTTGGAACTAAATATACATTTTATATATAGTAATTCCTGTATAAAAAAGAAACTTGATCAAAACAGAAATATTTTATCACAACCAGTTCCGTTTCATATAAGTTTTACAATATCTCTGTGTATAAATGTATATACATGGATATACAGCATACATATGGAGGAAATATGCTTTATGGTTTCATTACTATGTGCGCAAATTTTATTGACATTTGACAATACAGTATCCTTAGTTGCCACTAGGGCTTTATTAGTTATGTTGTATTTTATTTCTTGATTTAAAAAAAAAAAAAAAATCAAATACCTATTAGTGCTTTAAAGTCAACTCATGGGTTCTTTGATATATATGATTCTTTTTTTATTGTGCAATATGATGAAATAATTATTTTAGAAGCCAGCCTTAAATGCATTATATCCATTGGACTATTGAAACCAAACTCTGCAGAGACACTTTGATTACAAGTTAAACACAACATTCTACTGCATGAGCTAATGACTAGGATAGTTTATGCATCCATCTTGTACAGACCTCTCAAGTTATGACTTGTTTCAAGGAATGAGAAAACTTTNGTCCCATCCTCCTCTCCACAAATTTAAAAAAGTTGCACTTAAAGCAACACAGTCCAAAGGTGGATCCAAGTGAAAGTTTAATCGGGGCAAAGCCTTCTTTAAAAAACACTCTATAGCAATATTTTTGCAGACTTACTCTTACAAAAAAAAAAAAATTATGTGAATATGTGTACAACTCTGTAATAATGATGGTACTATTTTTACTTAGTTAAAAAAAAATTGTTTAGATTTATAGTAGTACATTAAAATACACACTCTGTTAATTATTGTGTTGCTGGTTGTATATAATTGAGGCTTTTTTTAAGATTTTTGCATGAGTTCTTTGATAACTCAAATTTAAGCATGGTACCACATTCGCCACTTTAAGTGATGCTAATGTTCTATCAAAGTGGTTTTGTTTTCCCAAATCATAGAGAAAATTCTCTTTTCTCCAACAATTTTAATTTTACTCCAAAAGTACAGTAATTTATTCTTAATTTAAGAAAATATGATTAAATAAAATAGCAAATCTTTCTTAAATGAAAATAGAGTGAGATTTTTTTTACAACTGCATGAAGTCAGGATATTTTGTTTGAATGTGTGATGATAGGTATGATTGTACTGAAGATCATTATCTTAATTTTACAATATGATAAATGGATATGTCAGTTAACATTTTTGTCAATCAGTTTTGTGCAGTTGTTCACCTTGAAGTAGAGTTGTGGCACCATGAAGTGTCATATTTTTGACAATGATGTTCTTCATGCCGTCAAAATACATTGAAAATCAAGGTTCCAAATATATAGAAATTATTAAAAACATTCATTCATTGTTAATATAACTAGCCTAATTGCAGACTTCAGTTCAGTGTTAAGATAACAAGACAAATGGATCTTCTGCCACAATTGCCAAACACCGTGTGTACATGAGAGTTAGGTTTTTATAGTGATGCATATTTAGTACCGTATAAATCCTCATATTAAATTCAACAGTGGTAGCTTACTAAAGTTATTCAGAAGTTTATTGCATACAATGCAACACTGCATTAGGCTGTCCTGTTGGCACTAGCCATTTTGTATTAAAAATTTTTACTGGATTTATTTCTGTTAAATTTGGTAGAAAGCTACCACTAACTACATTGAAAATATTGAATAGACACTTTCATTGCATTTAGATCACTTAGTATATCTGAGTTTATGTCAAACAATTTAGTTTCCATTTTATCAGAGTCTAGTAATTCCAAATTTTCATATGATTGAAATCATAGCCATTTTTATATCATCCCCTTTAAATTATGAAGAACATGAATTTTGCATTATTGCAGTTTTCTAAATGATGAGTTAGAGGTAAGGATACATTAGTCTGTATCATTTGTCTGAGAAAAGCTACCAAGGATTTTACCTTTCTCTCTGCTCAATTTTGCAGTTGCAAATAATATTAGTTGCGACATATTTATTTGGTCAGCACACATATTGGTCATAATATCAAAAAAGGTGGTGACGTTAGCTTTAAAAAATCTATCATCTTTGGTTTATTCATATATTTAATAATACAGTGTATCTACTTTTAACATGATAATTCCAAAACATTTTCAAAACTTACTGATGAGTCACCATGGAGATGGATGCTGTGATCAACAAATTTCATAGGTTCTGTTCAGCATTTCAGAAGTTTATTTTAAAGAAGGCTGTTTGTCATTATTATATTATCTCAAATTTAGCTTGACAGCATAACAATATTACTTTGTGGTATGAAGATAATACATTATTTTGAAGCTTCTTAGTTACTTCAAAGATAAAGCAATTTATTTGTTATCTTGTTTCATTAAGGGCTTTAAATATTTTACATTTAAACATCACCCTTTTAAAACTCAGATGAAAGGGAATCTACAAATACACTGAAGCGAACAATGATACATTTTCAAAACACCTAGTGATCAACATTAGCTAACTGCAGTAAAATAAAATCTCAAACCTTTGGAAAATCAACATTCTTACAAGAACACAATAATTAACAAACCATTAAACAATAATTACTAAACTGATTTTTTTCAACAATTTTATACTAGCCTACAGTATATGCGATGCCTTTAGAGTGTACCAAAAACTTTTTTTTTTTTTTCAAAATAAAATCTTACATGAATTCTTAAGGCAATTCCTGTTAACAAAAATATTTACATAAATAAATTAAAAAAAATTCCATAGGGACAACTTATGACAATGAATAAGTCATATAATTTAATATTTGATTTACTTTATTTATTTTTTTCACTAATATAGTTATTGTATATTTGGGTGTTTATGTATTATAAAAGATGATGATAAATGTAGTTTGTGAATAAAGATGGTTTACTATAAAAAAATAAAAATAAATAACCTTTCTGCACTATTGAAAATTCAATTTCTTTAAAAAAAAGGGTAATTTTCAAAAGGTTTTTTTTTAAGACTAATTACATTTTTTTTTCATTATATAAAATAACAGTGAGTGAAATTTAATGTCTAAATACTGGAAATTTGGAGTAATGACTTATTATGTGTTTGTACTGAATTATTCATTTACTGTCCCAAAATACCTGCATTTCATTCTAGCATTATACCATGCCAGTACTAAGATTTGGGAACCGGACATTATATAACATATCTTGATTCATAAGTTTAGAGAAAAATACATGGTGCTTGTTTGACTAAAACAAACAAGCATGAGCTGTAGCCTCATGCTTGTTTGTTTTAGTCAAACTCTAGATTTAAAAGACTTGATAAAGGAGTAATCTAATAGCTTAATGGATTATATCAAACTTCTTGAATGAGAAGGATCCAGTATTGTATCCTCAGTGGTTAAAATTTATAAAGAGATTTTTTTGAGTATAAGGATTTTCTCCATCATACAAAAACACAATAAATTAGATTTAGTATCTAAATATAGGAATGATGTGAACAATGTGGTAGTATATATTTGTAATTAATTATTAATTTATTCTCTCACACAGACACTCTCTCTCTCTCTCTCTCAGTCTTTAGATATATATTTACATGTGATCAGATTCAATTTGCATGCTTAAAACACATTTTTATCTAATTCTTTGATTTTGTATTATGCTTTATTTTAGGATAAAATAATTTTGTTATAAATTTTTCCTGGTTTTATTTATGAATGTGCAATCACAGAAATGTCTGTCATTTAATTGTATATTATTCTTTATTAAAATAATAATCATTGTTAGCAAAATAAAAAAAAGAATACTTTGAGTTAGAACATTATTATTATTAATTTTCTGGGTTGCCTTTTATACTGACCAATTTATTATTAATCCAAGATATGAAAATTATTTGATATGAAAATTTTTGTAATGAAAATTTAAACCGAAATAGATTTGGTCAGATAGATGTCTATATTATTAGCTAAATTAAAATATCCCCAATTCCATAAATAAATGCATTCAAACATTATAATTACCATAAGAACTTGAATATTTTAATTTTTCAAATCAATTACTTTCTCTTAATTATAACAATTTACTATAAAATAAATGTTTCATTAATTTTTTTTTTCACTTGTTTTTTTTTTTTTTTTTAAAAATTCTCATCACTTTTTACTTTATCATAAATGATATAAGAGGTCAATATGGAGGCAGACACGAATGGTATTTAAATGTTTTTGCTAATTAAAAAATAATGAATTATGAAATAATTTGAGATTGTTAGCAGGTAAAAAAAAAATTAAATATCTGAATTTTTTTGTTATAATGGTTTCCTAGGTTCAGAAAATGATAAAGAAGAATTTATTTTACCATCTATAATTCTACAAATCTGTTAAAGACATTTTGGTGGTATTATAGGACAACTGGCCCTTTGTAAACTAAATTATTTTGATGATTTTTGTTTGCATCACTAAAATGAAAATTTAGACCCTTCCAATCAGGTCAAAAAACAAACCTTGTGCTTTAGCCTATATCTAGATTTTCTTTTTTCTATTTATTATTAATAACAGTTTATTTTTATATAAAACAACTTATCTATCTTTCAAATGATATAAAACTCAATTTTTTTTAGTAAAATGCATTAAGAAATGTAATGTGTATGCATATATGTCTCTAGATATACAGTCTTTGGATATAAGATGTGCATTTGTACATCAACGCAATGTAACAATTCTAATAATTATAAACTTAGCATTTTAGTTATAAATTATATGATTTCATGAAATAATATGTTTCTAAAACCAAAATATATACAATTATTACAAAAAACATGAAAAGTATATTTTATAGGTTATAGCCCATAATCAGGGATGGCAAATAGGCAGCACTGGGGCTGAAGACAGCATTTTAGAGATATTCAGTGGCATGCTAGACTGGACACAGCCAAAAAAAAAAAAATCTTATCAAATATATCAAAAGGGAAATAAAATGTTCATACAACCAAAAAGAAAAAAAAGCTTATCAAATCTGTCAAAAAGGAAACATAACTTTGATACAACCAAAACAAAAAAAGAAAAAAAAAAGTTTATCAAAAATGTTCAACCTAGACACCCACATTTCGGCACTTTGGCCAAAATGAAATCAATGTTTGTTCAATTTTGACATGTTGGACAAATCCTATTTTCCATCCCTGGCCTATATTATATGAGCCATTTAAAAATTTAGATAAACTTGCAATTTGAAATCTTGAATCTCACTGCCTTTATTCATATACTTTTAAATATTTTTATAAAAAGCATATTATGTTTATTAAAATATATAATAATTATAGGTCATTTATCTTGTAAATTAAATCTTGAGAATAAATTTAAAACATGACATTTTCAAATTACAAGAGTTTGCTTAGTGTAATCTAGTATGGTAACATATAAAATTGGATAAAGTTGAGAATTCATATGTTGAACCACTATGCGTTTATTCATATTAATGAGATAGGAAATAGATAGAGTGTCAATGCTCATTTATGTGCATTGACAATAATGTTCCCAACATCAGAAACAAGACCTTTAGTTGCCATGAGAGCAATTGTTTTGAACATGATAAACAACCCCACATAAAACACTTATACCAGCACATCATGCAGAGATTGGTTGAAGAATATATTTTAAAAAAGGCTTTGGGATATCATTTTATATGTAAGTTATATTTTACAACTTGTATTATTACTATTTTTGCTCATTTATTTATTTAAAAAACTAATACAATCCAACTATGTGACTTCAATCTACAGCAAGGCACAACATACAAGGCAAGCACGCAATAGAACAGTCACATGCAGCTCTTACATGAATAATTTACTATTTTTTTTCAATGGATCATCTAACTTACAGAATTAGAATTGAATCACAAAGTTTTGGAAAACCAAAAGCTTTATTAACAACATTACATACATCATGCTATACCAATGATGTGTCTACAAACGGTCTGCCACTGTTATCAAGCAACTCACAGTTCTTTATACTTATTAACAATTTTATTTTTCTTTATAATGAAAAAGAAAATTTATTAAATTATAGCTAAACCTTGTTATAATTAATTTTATACCAAGCTTTGTATTGCAAAGTATAAATGGCCAAATTTATTGATTGAAAAAACAATTTAATAAATATCAGAATCCAATCGCTACATCACTTATTTTTTTTAAAAGGATATTAAATAATTAAACTATAAAATTTGCCTAGTCCTCTTACAACTATTTACTCCATTGATCTGTGAACTGTCTAAATACTAAGCATGCAGGGTGGGCAATAAATATGTGAAATACAATACAAAATACTCCTCAAAAAATGTTGGCTATCGAAACAAATCACATGTAATAATACAATGTATATATTGATGACTAATATTAATTTGCTAGTATATATTTGAATATTCTTATTTGTATTGATAATGAAATCTTAGTAAAGAATTTAATTAAAAAAAATAAAAAATAAAACTATTACAAAGGACAACCTTGTTTGACTATAAATATGTTGTTGTCTGGCATAAATTTACAAAAGACCATAGCCATACATATACTGTACATTATGTTAGAGCTCATTTTTAGCATATTTAAATCAAAGATGTAGTAAACAAAAATTTGTTTTACTATTTATATACAACATAGAAATGATTATATGCTTGTCAACAACTAACCAACCTGTGGAATGTTGATATAACTAAAATGATTTCCCCTTCATAATCAGTAAATGTGACATTAATTGTAACCATCTGCCATACAATAACACTGTCAAGGCAAATGAGGTTTCAATTCGAGGCAAACTTGGCAGATAGTTTGCCACTATATCTATTTTCTATCTCATTGATGCATATACTTAATATTTTTATAAAAAGCATGTTCATTAAAATATATAGTAATTATTTATTACAATAAATATAATTTGATGAATGCAGCATACATATTTGTGCTCAGGAATTAAAGAAATCAGTGAATAAAAGTTAGAAATGGAAAACTTAGGCCTACATAGAGGGCTGCATGACTGAAATCAACAAATGTCAACTTAATTAAAGGTAAGTACACATTAATGAGTGGAAAACATAAGGCGGGTAAAAATGACAAATATATATAACTAAATGCAGCATAAAATATACTGTAAAATAACAACTCTTGACCAGCAAAGAAACGTTCACTATTTATTTTAGACCACTGGTGACAAAGTTTGATATGACATTCAACTTATTTACACTCTTAAAGTGTAGATAAACTTTTATAAAAACAATCATGCATCTGTATTTGAAAATAATAAGANACAAAACTTGATTTAGTCAAATTGATCCCTTATCACTCTATTATAGAAACACAAATAAACATTCCAAGACTTCCAATATACTAGTAATCTTGCTCACAAACTGTGTCTAACTTCAGCAGTGAAGAACTCATACTAAAGGGCTACTATGGAACCGGAATTGAATTAATTTCTATCTGACATAAAATGGACAAACCAAGTTATACCAGGAACAATTGTGACACATAAATAAGCATAAACATTAATAATAAAATAATGAAAAATGACAGTAAGGATATATAGAAAACAAGCTCAATTTAGTTAGAACTCTATATCCAAATACCAAAGAGTGGGAATCCGTTTCAGCACACTGTCACGTGTTACTATAAAATGATAAGGTAGTGGTAAAACAAAATATTGTAAAAATAATTCAATTTGGTTAAAGGAAATAGTCGAATCATAAAACAAAATCTATTATGTATTTTATGTATGGGGAAAAATCACGGTACCAACTTCAATAGCTGGGATTAAGCCAATGACAAAGATCATGAACGTTAATTGAAATATTATCTTGATTTTTAGTTCTTCAATATTAACAATTTTTTAAATAAGTTACATTATATTTTAGGCTATATGATATAAAAAAAAAAGAATCATCATTTCAATTTTACCATTGAATAATCATTCCATTTTTTTAATAAATTTGATCCTTGGTAATCCATTTATTTATCTCACTAGCCAAAAAGATCATTGTAAATTGAAAAACAATGGCCCTAGTTACTTCCCACCCCCCTCTATACTCTAACCTCATAATCCCTTACTCTAATAGTACCTCTCCTATCCCCCCTTTACCCCGCCCACTTCTGCCCATTTGTTGTTTTAAAAATGAAAAAAAAAATACTATTGCAAAAACGATTTTAATCTTCCAAAATATTCAAAAGAAAAAAAAATATTAGCTGAAAAGCCCTTTGTAAATTTAAATACATGGCCCTAGTATCTCCCTCTTCTTCGTACTGCTACCCCATCCTCCCTAATGCACCCTCTCCTACCCCATCCCCCATACCTCCTCTCCCCATTTATTCTTTTACCAACAAAAAAAATGCTATTTGCATAAACGATTTTACATATATACCTCTTACTGTTTCCCTATAATCAAACACAATATTTCCTATATATTATCATTATTATCATATCTTATTGTTTAATTAGAAAAAAATGTAATAACATGACTTTCATGCACATCAGGCATTTCGATTTATTTTTTATTATTGATTTATAACAAAAAAGTCGCACATGGGCATATTTATAAAGGCGAGTGATCCTTGCTGAATTATATAATAAGATTTAAAAGAAATTATCCAGTTCAGTTTTATGTGAAAAGCTTCTCTCTAATTAAAATAGATCAATATCATTAGCAAAATTGCAACTTTTAGTATATATTGCCTTGTTCACACATGCAATTATTATATTTATTTGGATCATTACTATTAATTTATAATTAATTAGACTTTTTTATTTAATTAATGAGCGTAATATTATACTATTATAATTGATCCAATAAACGGATAAAATCTAACTGGGGTTTCACTGTATTAGTGGAAATAAATTATTAGGTAGAATTGACTTTTAAAGGAATTTAACATGCTGTTGAAGCTTTGTAAAGATAATTAATTTTCATCGATTACGTTAAAAATGATTGATTCATACTATAAATAAATTATTGATTTTGATTAAGAGAATACAATAATCCGAGCTAATATATGCTTAATTCTATTAAATATTTTATTTTCATTTGGAAATAAATTATTAGGTAGAATTGACTTTTAAAGGAATTTAACATGCTGTTGAAGCTTTGTAAAGATAATTAATTTTCATCGATTACGTTAAAAATGATTGATTCATACTATAAATAAATTATTGATTTTGATTAAGAGAATACAATAATCCGAGCTAATATATGCTTAATTCTATTAAATATTTTATTTTCATTAACAAAAGATTCATGATCTCTGTTTTCTTCATTTATTTTTTTTGTTAATGATTTGTTATGCAATTTTTTTTAAATTAATTAGTTAAAAAATAACTTACAATTTTTTTTTTACATTTTTAGAAAATTTTTATGTAGACAACATAGTATTTATACTGAATTAATCAAAATTCAATCAGATAATGACACAAAGAGAAACTTTTTTTTTCAACCACAAAGTTTAACTCTAATTTTAAAAAATATTTGGGAATTTATCCATGCACTGTTAGTTCCCGGAAAATAGATAAACAGGATTTGTCATTGATAATAATGTTATTATTTTTTTATAGACATTTTTAATATTTTGATTTATATACAGCCTGTTTCCATGGGCGCTTATAGCTCGATCCCAGTCGGCTCGATCCCATCATGCAGCCTGTTTCCATGGGCGCTTATAGCTTGATCCTAGTCGGCTCGATCCGACTGGGATCGTATTTACCAAATTCTTGTTTGTGTTTCCATG
>PXIH01S0051877.1:0-11358 GCA_003024985.2 Euperipatoides rowelli
ATCTTTGAAAATCAATAATTAAAAAAAATTAAAAAAATCCGTTACATTTTGACCTTTAATTAAAAAAAATGTTTAAAAAAAATATTATTGCATATTAAGTATCAGCAAATTATTTTCATCATCCAAGCAATTACTTTTTCCGTTTACAGCTAAAGCTAAGCCGAAACATATTTGCAACATTGACAGTATTTATCATTTACACACATTCATTTTTATTTCTAGAAATTAACTGGAATTTCAGATTTAATGCCTACAACTTGGAGTTACCAAATGATGCCTAAGCCAGCATTTGATACACCATTTACTGTATTATCATTTCTACTTCCTATATACTTGGTCCTTGCATTGTCACCACTTCCAAATTTTGTTGTGATCACCTTAGTGAATGAGAAACAGAAAAAGATCAAGGAAACCATGAAGATTATGGGATTACGATTAAGTGTTTACTGGTAAGTTACAGAGCTTGGGAGTATAAAGTAAAAGTAAAGTTACCTGTTGGATATGCACTTGTGAATCAATGTTTTCTGGTAGGTAATAGTATTGGGCAGCAACAAAGTAAATCAAATAACTTAGCAGTCATATTATGAGTTAGCGATTATGAATAGGTAACAGTGTATGGCAATAGTGAAGTAAAATATTGAGCTACCACTCATATTTTGTTTACTATTAGAAATGTTTGATAGTTATTAAATAAAAGAAAATTATTAGCGATCAGATTACAGGTTTACACTTACCACAGAATGCTGTTAAACGGCCCCCACCAAATAATTGCATCAATCCTTTTTCTCAGCCAAAGTTAGGGAAAGGGTGCCACCATCAAACAAGGGTGCTGTCACCACACTAAAACCTTTGGATCACTATTAAAGAAATCCAAGCTGTGCCATACAACTGCGCCCCCTAGTTTTTGCCTCATCTGAGTTCTGGAGAATGTTTCCATGTGTCCTAAATCAGAGAGCATCTTTGAAAAACATTCTTTTAAATAATTCTGATTCTAGCCAAACAAGTGCAGCTGGACTGTTATGCAATGCGTTGTAGTAAATCTAAGGTTCGTTAGTATGTCGCCAAACAATTCGCCACTCCCTTTCCCCTGGAACAAATGAATAATGTGAATGCGCACTTGATTGGCATTTTATGGTAAATATATTTTTGACAAGTGATAGTCACAGTTTGGCAATAACCAAGAAAAGTTATGGCCGACATTTATGTCTAAGTACAGTATATACTTGTTAGGTAATTAATGAAATGAAATGAAATTTTATTTAGCAGAAATTTCACCCATGTGGTGTTTATTAACAAAAACTTTGTCACAAAGAATAAATACAGAAGGGATATAAAATAGATAACAATAGTAAATAAAATCAATGTAAATAAAAATAATTTAGATGTTAATTTGGGCATGGTATTAAATGTTTTGTAAATAAATTTTAAAATTTAAAGCAAATAAATAATAGGAAATGTGAGTTCAGGTAATTAATTACAAGATTAGTTTCTAATTTTTAGTCGACAGTTCTAAGTTGGATATTCCAAAGCTTTATAGTATTTGCCCAGTTGAGTTTTTGGTTTGTGATAGTATTTGAAGATCTTATTGAATTGGGAATTGTGTTCCATTGGATTGGGGCTCTACTTGAGAAGGAGAAGAGACCTTTATTCGTTTTCTTGTATGGAATTGACAAGTTTCCATGAGTTGAAGCTCGGGTAGAATAGTCATGGATTTGAGCTTGCGGAGTTAGCAGGCAGTATAAATAATTAGGATATTTATTATTTAATACTTTCCAAATTAGGGAAATATAGTGGATTTTTCTGAGGTTAGTTTGCGATATCCACAAGTTATTTTTTAGCTAGGGTTGCACTGCTTTGCCCTCCACCGTATACTACAGTGTATGTACCTTGTTGCAGTGTTTGCAACAATCTGTATTTTATGTTGCAGAACCCTATAACAATCTCCCCAGATTTGGTCACCATAGTTTAGGTGTGACTGTATTAAAGTTTGATAAACATTTTGTAGAAGTTTGGATCCTAGATAGGGACGCAGCTTTAGCAATATTTTGTTAGTATACATTGATTTTTTCGTTGTTTGTTCTACTTGAGGTCTCCAAGGTAAGGTGCTATCGATAGTTAAACCCAAAACTTGTAAGGTTTTACTAGGAAGAATAAGGTTATTCCCTACCTTTAAAGAGAAGCAATCTTTGTTTTTTTTTTAGATTTTTGAAGAACCAATTATTGGTCCATTATGTGAGAACCAGTATATGCTATATTTAAGCATAAGTGTTAGATAGTAACCAAGTAAAAATAAAAATTACCGGTTAGATAATAGATTTATGGATAACAGAGTTGAGTAGTAACCAAATACAAGTAATACATTACTGGACTTAGGGAGTAACTAAAGTAAAAATAACTAATTACTATGTTTAGTTTTTATATATTCTTTTGTTGTAATTAGGTTATTTTTATTGCATTCTAACTTTAATTAGATACGGTAACTAGTTACATTTTTTAAATAAAGTAATTACAATAACCATGACTAATTACTTTGGATTTATCTGTAATTCAAATTACCTTACTTTAATATTTTACTTTTGTGTTAAATTATTTCAAGAATAAGCTTATTGGCCAAATTATCGAAATCTGCTCAATAAATGTCGTTCTGATACCTCAAATGCTCACTAAATGGATTACTCGAATCTACACATAGCCCACCTTTTAAAATCGAACATTTTTCAAACTTGTCTTCAGTAATATTCTATTATAACAAATCATTTCTGTGAATTTATTAATTTTGGAAATGTTGAACCTTAAATAAAATGTACATTTTATTTAGCAAAGGTTTGTTTTAAACAAATAACTGTTTCCTCACACACTCAGTAACACCTGATCTCCCATGAAAATTATGAAAAATATATTGCTTAAAAAATATTTTGTTAATTTTTTGAAGGAATTTTTTATTTTAAAAATTTATTGTAATATTAAACTAAAAAATTGGAGTTGGTAGTGATTTAATCTTTTCCATTTCCACCATCTTAATACAGCTTTGATAGTATTAATATAATTCTCCTTTGATTTAATCATCTATTAGAAATTTTTTATTAATTTTTGTTTAAAATAGAAGTTTTGTAATAATATGTACAGTACCAGTAGTGGTTAATTTTGAATTTAGCCATCGTCTTGATAGCACTCACAAGTTCTAATATGGCACCATCTATTATTATTATGATTATTTTTCTTCATTTTTTTTAAATCGTTAACAATATAATGAATTTCTTTATTATTTAAAATATTAATGAATGCAAATTAATTTAGTATGCAAATTGGTTGATTTATGTTAACATTTCAAGTATAATTTATTAGACCATGCTAGTTTTTGCAGTGAAAGGCAATTTTTTTTCATGTGTGTGTTAGCTTAATTCTTACTAAGTCTTGTATTGAGTTTACGATTCACTATAAATCATCCAAATTCTGCTTTGAATTCTGATTTTTTTTTAATTTTTTTTTTATGGTGCTGTATTAACGGTTCTCAGGTAAAACATCATTTACAGTACCGGTATGTAACAGTTTTTTTTTCTTTTTTTAAAAGGTTGTCATGGATTATTGTCTATATGGTTTCTATCATCATCATTGCCATCATCATGGTTGCCATGTTGAAATTTGGAAAAGTGTTTGGCAAAGCCAATTTTCTATTAATTTTTTTGCTCATCTTTTTGTATGGTGCTTCAATTGTTACCTTTTCTTGTGCTTTGACCCCACTGTTTACTAACAGTTTGACTGCAGGGACAGTTGCTAGCTTCTCTACATCATTTTTTAGCCTCTTGTATTTACCAGTTGGACTTAATAAAGATAGTATCAGCAGTGGTGGTCTATGGGCTTTAAGTCTTATCTCTCCTACAAGTTTTGCTATTGCTATCGATACAGTAAGTATATTTTATTGCACCATGATTGTTAAATTATTTTTAACAGCTTAAGTATGTTAAATATAATACCATATATTTAAATAACTTGTAGCTTACTACTAATGGTAATATTCTAAATTTAAAAAATAAAAACGGTTATTCTCAAATATAAACAGTTACAAATTATTTTAATTTTTTTATGGGTGTGTTCCTGAATTATTTTGTTTACAGTCCTAACTCTCAACTTAACCTGAACTCCTACTATGTTAAGTGAATCAACTATGTCCCAGCCCTATGATAATCAAGGATGCAATAAACCTTTTTTTGATCGTTTTGATGATTTTTACATAACTTCTGCCACTCTAACATTTAGCCAATCAACAGCCATTTCTTGACTAAATGGTTCTAGGGAATTTGCTAGTTAGACGCTAATTTTCTCTAGGTTAATTACTTGTATCTAACTGCCAGGTAGACTTTGTGTACCTGAAATTATAATCGTGTTAGTAATGTTTTAATTTGGGATTGTTTATTAAAAACAAAAAATTGGTAAAATAATATTGGACTGTTTATTCGAGAATAACCATTCAAAATATAAATTAATAAAGAAGCGATTAAATATATACTGTACATGTATTTCTAGATTTTTAACAATGATATTTGGTCTTGGCACTTTATCTTTTGATTTTATGTTTATTAAAACATTTCATTTGCATGTTTACATTTCGTTTTTATTTTCTCTTCATATGGTAGTTTTACAATATGTTTTTTTTATCTCCTGAAGTTACAGTTTGGTATATGCATGCATCAGGAGTTTTATTTCTTCTAGTTTGCTCCTTTTTATTTCATTTTACTGATTGGGAAGAAAGATAGGGGAGGGATGGAAAAGTAGATTTTTCAAGATAAAATGTTCCTGTCGATGACAGGCATTCAGAAATAATTAATAATAATAATAATATGTAATAATAATAGGCCTAATAACAATAATCACTAATAATAATAATAAATAATAGCAATATTAATAATAACAATGAAGGGTAATAACTGTGTGACTTGTACAATAATAAACTTTTTAAATAATTTATAAATTTAGTTTTATTATTTATAATAATTTTAAAAGCATTTATACAAAACAAAAAACACTTTTTGAGCAATATTTCTGCCTTTACTGTGTCATCGGACTCTATATATAACATTTGTGATTAAATTCACCTTCTCGTTTGATTAAGAGTTGGATTTGACTTTTTGAATGAGTAGCGTTTAGAGAATATTCCGCTTAACAACATTATTAATTTTAAAAGATCTTTTTATAAAATATTTTAAGAACTGACAGAGAACAAAATGGTGTAAACACAGTCATAAAAGTTACTTCCACACTCAGAAATCCTATATTTTTTTTTCTTATGTTTCTCTTAACCCAATTTCAAAAGTTCCAAAATAGAACAGAATTGATTTTGGATAGAGGAGAAAGATGCTGAGCTTCCGCTTCATGCCAGTAATTTGCATACTCATTTAGTGAAAAATTATTATGATCCGTTATCTGATTAGGTCATACTTTCTTAGGCATGATGTAAATTAAAGACCACCTGAGCGTCGGCAGTACATTCTGAATCAATATATTAACTTTTTAGCCTGGGAACTAACTCTGGGAAAGACACTTGCTTCATTATAGGTATTGACTTACAAGCTGTCAAACCCCAGTTTTGAAAAATATTCAAGAAAATACAAGTCGAGAACAAGGTAAAAGTTTTGCTTCCATCACAATCAATCTGATAAAAGGAAGGCGTATTGCGATTCTGCCCATTTTATCTTTGCAATAAAATTATCTGTTTGTGGAAAAAAAAATCTTAGAAAAATAGAAATGATGATTGATAAAGTATTAGGTTTACAATCTTGTCTCAGATAAAGTACAAAGTTTATGCCAATATATAATCATGATGTTATTGTTTATACTCGTAATTTAGTTTAAATAAACTTAAAAAAATTTAAGAAATATATATTGATTATAAAGCACATTATATAAAGGCACAGACAATGAAGGGACATAATATTTTTAATAATAGGAGTGAAAGAGGAATATGGGATAAATAATAACAGAAAATAAAAAAATAAAAAATATTTTTTTAAACCAAAGTTAGTGTTTTAAAATGTTTCAATGTGATTGACAATGAAGCTGTTTCTCATGGAGCTGTAATAATCCTTGTATATTGATTACAGTAAGTTTTTTTTGTTATAGTAACTCAAGCTTTACTTAGTTTATGTAATTAAAATTGAGTGGTAGATGGCTTATCACCGGGTTACATTAGTCATAAGTTTTAGTACCGTTATTTATTTTGTGATTTCTTCAATTTTTTTAGGCTTACAAGGAAGAAACCACTGGTGGTCTTCAATTTAACAATGTCTTTAATGGAACAATGCCTTTTGTGTACTCAATTGTCATGTTAATAGTGGACACAATAATCTATGCATTGATTGCTTTCTATTTAGACAATGTCATTGCTGGTATGTTAAGGCTATATTTTTTTTCTCCAAATACCTTTCATTAAATTGTTTAAGTTTTTTTTTAAATTTTTATAATAAAAATGAAATATAATATTTCAGGTGAATTTGGCTCCAGACGTTCAATATTCTTTTGTTTTCAACCATCTTACTGGCTGGGAAATAAACGGGTCAGCCAACTTTCATCCAGTAGGATAAATATTTTAAAACCACAAGAAGAAAATGTTGCTGGAGTTTACAACCTGGATGATATTGAAGCAGTGCCTTCTGAAATGGAATCAAAAGTAGCATTTAGGTAAGCTAAAGATAAGTTTATCTGTGACAATCTTGTTAATCTACCAATCACATTAATCTGATTATTAGCAATTTTATTATTCTGACAATCTTATTAATCTCCCAATCCCATTTATCTGAGCATTATCAATTTTATTAATCTAACAATCTTGTTAATTCAAATTTTTTTATTAATCTTATGAATTTGACAATCACATATAATTCATTATTCTGACTCTCTCAATAGAATTGGCCTTTAAAGTGGTTTATCAATGATTTTTTTAAATTGATTTATGTTTAGTTTTACCTAAAAATATGTTTAATTAATCAATTTGGAAAATTTAAACTGAAACATATAAAAATTTGCAAGTTTCTACGTTACTTACAAAAAATAATCTAAACTGACGTCAATTTGACGTAGCCAAAGGATAAAATCTCTGAGGATTTGGGGCTGCAGGAAAATGCATATCTGTGATCCAGACGCTAGTCATGACTTCATTACATTATTGTTTAGAAAAATAGTCAACAAAAGTGTTATGAAGCTTTGAAGAAGAAGAAAAAAAGAACAGAGAAAAAGGTTACTTTCTTAGATCAATATAAAATCCACAAAATTTTGAGGCACTTCTTGGGATTGAAGTCAATTTTAAGAAAACAACAACCAAAAAAAAACCTTCGGGAGGCTTTTATATGTTAGCTTATTAACTTTACGTGATAATGAGAACAAATTAACTAGTATTTCCAAAGTTTTTAATAATATTTCTTAAACATTCTTAGAGATTATATTTTTAATGCAAATAAAAACTGTTACTTGTGTTTGTTTTGAGCTACCTTTATAAAAAACCATCGACTGCAAATAAAAAAATCAGGCTTTGAAATTCTACATTCTGATTGGTCTGTGAAGAAAACGACAGTAGAAAACAGCTGTCTCAACCTGTCTGGTCTGACAATCACACCACTATTACTGGAGTCCACGCATGAATTTTCAGGCAAAATTATAGACGTGCCATCAGTGGCGAGATTTATATTTTGATCCATATTGGCATAAAAGTCAAATTTTGATGTATTTATGGACCGAATATAACAAATTGATTAATCAAACAAGCATTTTTTTTGCAAAACTACACACAAATCAATGAAGTTTAAATAGGCATTGATAAATCACTTTAAGGATTAGGAATATGCAACCATTGTTTTAAAATGATTAACTCCACAGAGACTTGCCAACATGTTATATTTTTAGTAAATTGGAAATTTAGATAATTGTCATAGAAAAAAATTTAAAGTTCAGTCTATCTTCACAAAGATTGTTTATATTATTTGTTAATCTTTTCAAACATCCCTGCAGATGTTTTCGTAATCTTTAATACACTGTATGTATAATGTGTATGGAAGAGTGATCAATAGTATACAACCTTTTTTTCCCCTACTAGTTCTTGGACTTCACTTCCAAGTCTTAATGTATTATCTGGCTATCGATGTGCAATGGTAAACTTTATAATCTGACAATTTCATCTAGCAAGAAGAAATAGGATCACATTTTAGTATTAATCTGTAATTGTACCGTATCCATTTGAAAAATGAATGAATTCTCACAAAAGTTTAATTTTGTATTTTTTTTTTTTTTTTGTAGAATTCTAAATATTAGAAAGGAGTTTGTAAAAAAGAAATATGAACCCACTGATGTAGCTGTAAATGGTAAGTGACTTGTTTATTTTACTATATAAAGGTAGATTAAGGAAACTTTTATCAATAAAAGAAAATAATAAATATTAGGTACGATCTTTCTATAGTACTTTATTTACTTCATTTTTTTTTTTTTAAACTAAATTCTTTTTTGAGCGGATTTTTTTTAAGGTGAATATTATCACAAGTAAAAGTTTACTGTTTGGTTAGGAATTCAGGAATAATAATAGACATTGAAAATTGATTTCTTTCAAAACACTACTAGGTCATTTTTATATGCAAATTTCATTACTAAATATAGTTATGGTTATTTATTTAATAATTTTGTTCATTTTAATTTATTGTTTATTTTAATATCTAAAAAAAATGTCATATTTTTGTTTTTTACTGGTGTATAGGGGAGAGGGATTTTTCAGCTTCCATTTTATTGTGTTTTTACCTTATATAACATCCAATTCATACACGCAAATAAATGAATATTAAATGGGAAGTCTGATAGAAACAAATAGTAATCGAGTTTTATTTGCCACTAGAATTGGTGAAAAATCATTAATTTATATTTTTCCTCGTAATTAAATTTATAATTGATTGCTCTAATTTGATAAATTTTATTTGATTTAAATTGTACTAGATGAAATCATTTTATACTAACTGTATTTACAAACAAAAACAAGTAAAACAAATTGAGTTATTATTATTATTTATGAAATTTGTTATAAAAATTAAAATCTAAATATGTTAGCATTATGAATGAACTCACTTAATAATGATTAAAATGATAAAAATCTCGACAAGATAAAAATTAGCTTGAACTAATAGTGATGTCATCTCTAAAGGACCAATTCTACTGCATTTTAATTACTGTATATTAGACATGTTCCTAGAATCTGTGAATTGAAGTTTGATTTTTGTATGGTCTGAATTGAAAAATATTAACTGCTTTAACCATAAATGGTTGTATCTTTTATAACAAGTTAATCTGAATTAATGTTAAATTAAAACAAAAACTTTAAATGTTAGCAACAAATTGGTCTAAATTTGTAAAATATAATCCACATACGTTCTATATGACTGCAATATTAACATTATAAGAAAATTATTAAACCACTTCCAAATGCTATGGAAAAACATAAATTTCCTCGCACTTTAGACTTAATATATTTTTTGAACTTAATTGTGCATCACTTTTAATAAGTAAACATTTTGGCGACATCTTAGCCAATCATTCAATTCATGATTCTATGATTTTTATTTTTTTATTTTTCATCGATATAAAACTTTTTGAACCAAAATGATTTAAAATTCTAATTACATTTTGACATGCTGGTGGTCATATTGTCCTTCAATTATAATGTACTTAATTTATGTTAAATTTTTGTTTTCAATTGTGATTTATTTTTCTATCTTAATCATTTGACACAGTTATTGTTTGCTGTGAACTTGTTTTTGATATCTTTATTTTGTAAATTGTAATTTTTTTTCCAACTTGATTTGTAACAATTTTTTTTCCCTCCCGGTTAGATTTGAGTCTTGACATTTATGAAGATCATATTACTGCCCTTCTTGGACATAATGGAGCTGGAAAGACGACTTTAATCAACATGCTGACAGGCATTATTACACCAACCCATGGTACTGCTATGATTTATAACTTAGATGTCACTGATAATAATTGCATGGATGAAATTAGGTCCATGTCAGGAGTCTGTCCACAACATGATATTCTCATTGATGAGATTACAGTTCAAGAACATTTGAAAATATTTGCTTTAATAAAAGGAGTAAATCCGTCAACAATAAATGATGAGGTTTGTTTTATACTTTATCGCAGCCTCTATTTGCTAATATTTTTAAGTAATTGTTGAACTATTTTCTCTAGTAACTGTAATGAAAACTTTTATTATTATTATATTTATAAAACACCCTGGTCATGATTCAATTAATTATATGATAATTAATCACTTAAGAACAGCTTGTTAGGATAAATAAATTAGTCTGTTATATAAATAAGCTGAGAGTAGCATTTTCTCATTGACTTTTTAAATTTACAATTAATTATTATTAGTGAAAAATATCTGTGTTGAATAATTGCAGAATGTTAAATCTCGTTTTCTGCCTGTCAATGAATTAATGGGTTACACACACTGTGAAGGTGATTGAATGGAATTTCAGTGACTAAATTACATGAGGATACCTGTATATGTCACACTTATTAAAATTTATATGACTTAAAATGGTAAAACCAAATCAAAAATATTAGCTCGATGTTAAAATCGCTCTTTTAGGAATCACAATTTTAGTGTAATAGACTCAAAAATAAAGTTAAAAAATTATTAAATAGCTTATTTTCTATATTATTTTTATTTTGACAATAAATCATACAAAATATTTTTTTTAAAATTTAAATAAGATTTTTAAAAAAATTGTTTAACTACTACGGTATTATAAACTTTGTTTTGTAATAAAATAATTTATAAAAGTGTAAAAAGTTTGTTTTAAAATCTAAGTGGACCTGTTTTTCTCTTAAAACATATTTAAATCTGAATCTCTTTGTAAAAATATTCTTTTAGCTGATTATTATGCTGTCTACAAAATGTAACAATAGCTATAATGTACACTGTTGCTTAATTATAAAGTAAGTAGCATTCTACTTCCAAACACTGAATTTAATCCTATGGCAGAGCCACCACAAATCTCTAATTGGATCATTGGGAGAGAGCCAATCTAAAGATAGTGAATATTTTTTTATTATTAAATGCTGCTCCTATCTAGTTAATTCCACTGCGCTAAGCTAATCTTACCATGATAATTACAAAAAAAAAAAAAACTAAATTAATTGCGTTTGGTGAACTTAAATGCTCAAACCATAATGAACTAGTCAAAGATTCTTGTTGCTAAATAATTTCCATAACATACAAAATATTTCTGATGGCAATATTCTAATGTGTAGAAAAACCAATGTAGTCAAAGGTAATGTCATGAATAACACTTCATTATCTGAAATACACAATGCTCCCCCCCC
>PXIH01S0051921.1:0-10607 GCA_003024985.2 Euperipatoides rowelli
AATATTTATCTTTAAAAATCAATAATTAAAAAAAAAATTAAAAATCCGTTACATTTGACCTTTAAGGAATTTACTAACTTTTAAAAGGAAACTTAAAAAAAGTGACACATAAATAAATAAATAATATTCTTTGAAAGAAAATAATATTAATTTAGTAATGCAAAAATTAATAAAATAAATACGGTATAAAATAAGTTAAAACAACAAAGATTTACAGTATATAAGCATTGTTTAATAAAATGTGAGTAGCATTATAATTGAAATAAAATAATGGTTGAACTTTGTGTGATTTCACATGTGAAAATAAATAAATAAATACAGTAGCCTATCTTTCAATCGATATTAAATTCGTGCACAAGTTCCACACTAAACAAGTCCTTTCATTAACTAGATGGAAAAAGTTGAAATTTGGACTTCGAATAACATTGTAAATAATTATAATTATTTCTAAAATATAACATTCAATAAAAATGAAAATTAGTGTTAATAATATATAATCATGTTTTATCCTTCATTACATCATACAATAGAATGTGAATTGATTTTGAAATAATGTTGTTATTTCTTTCCTCTTTTTCAATTATTTAACCTGAGTTGTTATTTAAGATATTCTACACTATAATAAAAGAATGTAATTTACAGTAATTTAAATTATCTTTATAAGAAGGAAAGAAGTGGTTATTGTAAGATTATGAAAGATCTTGCTTAACTTAGTTTTTTTTTAATATTTAAAATCACAAGAAGAAATTCATAGTATTCCGACTAATTTGAAGGTATATGATAGTACATTTTACTAATAAATAAAATGATGTGAACTAAACAATTTCATATATTGAATATATTATAATCTATTAACCAAGGTCTTTTTAACTTAATCCAGAAGAGAATAACTTAATTATTTAAAAAACGAGAATTAAAAAATAAATACATCGTTATTAGATTGTGAAATATAAAATGTATTTTGGCACAGTAGCGTAACATATTTTCTAATAAAATATCCAACATGGTAGGGTAAATATTTAAAAGCCATGTCAAGTGAGTAACAGCAGTGGAAAGGAATACCCTCTGAAATATTTTAAGTGTAAAATTTTAATAAAAATGTAATTTAATTTAACTTTTAATTTTTTTTTCAAGTTTATTAAATGTAAATCTTAACTCATGAAAGATGGAGTTGAATTTATATATCCTACTAGTACTCTACTACTGAGTATAAAATCGAATAAATTTTTAAGCAAAAATTCCTTGCTAACCTTTGCTTAGTCTACTGTCAAGTATTTAATTTCAGTATTGAAACTGGAAATTGTCTAGGTTCTGTGGTCGAGTGGATTCACTTCTGCTTGATGAACCGAAGGCATATGCTGAGGTGTACATGTTCACGCCTCGGCTTGGGCAGTTAAGGAACGGTTTTTTCCCTAACTTTAACAGCTCGCCTCGGGTTTTTTCTAAGTACGCTGCCCTTGTAACATCAAAGAACCTGTGAGTCCATGCTTCAATCAGTTAAATATTCAATTTAAATTCAATTTAATTAACCAAAAAAATACATTTCTTCTCCTCTTGGAGAGGAAATTTATTTTTAAAAGTGAAACATGGATAAATAAATTAATTAAAATGGTGTCAAGTGTCCCGACATTGTGGTTCAGTCAGTAGTGATACTGACTGTATTTGTGTCAAAGACATATTCTGGGAAAGTAGTACATGTTCACGTCCCAGCTGAGACGGTTATGGAACAGTTTTTTCCCTGGCTTCTCCATCTCGCCTAGAGTTTTTAACCAAGTACGCCGGCTCAAAAAGGAACCAGGTCTCTTTAGTTACTCTCTAATAATATCTTGTATATTTAATTATAATTAATTAAAATTAATTTAATGTGAATCATGGGAAATTTATTTTTTTATATAAAAAATGGTGTCAAGCTCTCAAGGTGTTGCACAAATTTTGGATTTTATAAGTAGGTAATAAGCAGAAGAAAAATGTGAATAATGTTATGAATTTATTTTTATGATGCAGCCAAAATATTTTTGAAATTATTTCATTTGGTCACTTCCTAACTTATGTTCACACATGCTTGTACAACAATTCTCTATCTTACTACTGAGCATGCAATATACTCGCATGAAATCAACAGCCCAATGTCATTCTCCTTCCTCTTTAGTCTAAGACCTTGTTGTCCAGCCTGATTGTCATTCACTACATTCGGCACTATGGCCAGCAATATCTGGTAAATTGGAAAAAGTTGAAGGGCAAAAAAAAAAAATAAGGTCCGTGACTAATTTTTGTGATATCCGCCATCACAGAAAAGCAAGAAAAAGTTCTTGCATAACAATCCTAATTAAAAGTATTTTATTATTATGAGGACACATTATTCAACTAACGCTTCTAGCTAATCAAAATACAATGAAAACTTTATAAAATAAATAAAAACATGGGGAATATTTTGTTTGTTGCTTTAATTTTGGCGATTTTGAAAAAAAAACAAAACGCTGAACAACACTGCTCTAAGATAACTTTTGTTTGCTTTTAGGCTTTTGAAAACACATTAGCTAAATACAAATCTGATGTAAAGTGATGTAAACAGTATTACAGAGCCTACTGTTTACATTTAGTATGTACAGTATTAGGCTCTGTAAGTATTTATAGTTTTATATTATTTTTATTGTGATTTTTAAATCATCCAGCTTTTGTTGTATTTCAAAGATTGGTTAGTACATAGTGTGATACTTTTTCCAAGAGTTTTTGGCGTTGTCCATTTCTTACATATTGTTCCCTATATTCTCATCAATGGGCTACTTTGAATGGATTATTCAGTTATGCTGTCTCTTAAAATAAACATATTTTTCTGTAATGGAGAACAAAAGGATAATTGAAGCATCATATTCAGATGCAGTTAAGTTGATTAGTTTTTCTTCTATGGGATTTGGAAAGTTGGACAATAAAGCAAGATTGGTTAATTTATTGAATTTAAACTTGAAAACTCTGTCAAATAAATTATTTTATTAAAGAGGAAACTCATAATCTATATTGAATTTATTGTTAGGAATAATGTTTATCACATAGACACTTTGTTACACTCTTCTAGTGAGAAGCACTTGAACAAAATGGAAGCTTCCTTTGTAAATCTTTTAATGGCCTCTTCATGTGTTACCTGAACATGATACTAATAACTCAATGTGTTTTATAGTAAATGATATTTCAGCACCTGCTAAACTGAATGTTAAAAATTTTCCAGAGGTTGTGTCAAGTTAGAAAGCGAATGTATTGTCTATGGAATGATAGTGATGAGCTTTGTAATGAAGAATTATGCCTGAAACTGGATGGAATGATGATTGTAAGTAGGTATAAAAGGGGGTTTCTGTCTCACTGACCAATCAGATTCGAGAATACACAATGCACTATGGCACACTGCTTTTATTCAAATGCATTTGGCTGTGTTGTCATTCAACAATGATTTTACCCACAATGCATTGTAATTCCCATAATGCAATGTATTCAATTACCCATAATGCATTGCAAATGGATTGTATACCATGTATGATATCATATTCAGCATTATTTTGTCATTTCCATGAGGTGTGGCTCATTTGCATATAGTCTAATTTACATACATTTGCATGTATACTTTTACTCATAATGCATTGTGATTGACTTTTGAATACCACATATGGTGTCATTCTGAACATTTCCAGACATTCCCAAAGTTTTCCAGAGGGGATGTGGCTCATGGCTCATTTACATATCTGGGCTTGAAATGACATCAATTCAAAAGTTTGACAAACTTCAGAAACCTTCAGCCATGTTGCCCAGAATGATTTAAGAGTAATTCATTTGCAATGCATTTTGATTATTTTGAAAAATCCAAGATGCGTTCTGTTGAAGGGTTAAAATAATTAAAGAGACAATTCTAATGAATTGTAATATGTTAAACAGCTGTTTAAATATAAATGTGTTGAAAGTAGAGCAAGAATTAAGTATAGGTGTTGATAAACAAGGTAGCTAATCAGTACAAGGATAATGCTGGGGTAAATAATTGTGTTACAGTCTCTGAGGGCTGGGGGGAAGTTGCAGCATTGGTAATAGCCAAGATGACATTTTTTATGTAGTATGGAATGATGGGAATTTTTTATGAGAATTGTCTCCATATTGTTGTCACATGTTTTTTGATGTTCAGTTCAAGCACCTTCAAAGGGGAAGGTTAGTAAAAAAGTAATCAAGTTGGTATTGTAGTTGTAAGTTTTGTAATTGTAAAAAGGTACATTACATTTTAATCAAAGTATATTTGTAACTGTAATGTTGATTGTTAAAAGATATTATAACTAACCAGCTAAATTTTAATCACGCATGTGTTTGTACGAACTTTAGCATAACGCCTCAAGCCACTCGCTTGAGATAGCTCATTTTAATTAACCACTCAACTTAAAATTCAATAAAGTGTTATATGTAAACTAACAAATGAGTAAAGTAGTTTCAAGTTATTGTTGATCCCCTTTGGTAATAATAATTTTCACATGGTAGCAGAGCGTGATTCCGAGTACACAAAGAACATCAGAGCATTGCAAACATGAGGAATAAGCTTAAATCATGTATACACTAAGCGAATAGGGAATAAAATGGATACTGGATTCGGGGGCAACTTCTCACATAACTAATTCAGCAAAAATAGTAGGATTAAATAAGGCGGAAAAATATCAGTCCAACATAAAAATAGCTAATGGTAAAACTATGGAAGGGATTAGCATACATAATGTAAATATTGAAATATTAGGTCATAACAGTACCCTAGAATTGAAGGATGTGATACTTGTACCACTCACGATGGATAATATAATTTCTATAAATAAATTGGTGGAAACTTGATATGAAATCGAGTTATCTGAAGACTGTTGTGTAATAATAGACTGTAAAATAAATCAATAACGAGAAAACAAAATGGGGGATATTACACCATTGTGTCAAGCAGTGATAGTCAAGCTAATCTAAACTTAATATTAGAAGATAATTTAATGAATACTGAACAAATTGTAGACATACCCGAGGACATAAATGAACCAGAGGACTGGCCTGAAATTGGAAAACTACCTATTAATCAACAGGAAATCTGGAATATTGTCATGAATAAAGAAACGAATATACTAATAAATGCAAATGTATGGGAAATATGCAAATTACCATCTGGTCACCCCATAATTCCATGCCGATGGACTTTTAAGGTAAAATTCAATGAAGAAATGAAGCCATGTAAACTCAGAGGCAGACTAGTGGCCTAAGGTTGTGCACAAAGGCCAGGATGCGACTATGGGATGATGTATGCACCAGTGGTGAAAAACTCCACCATAAGAAACATTTTGGCAATGACAAGTTTTGAAGGATTAACATCCAAACCCTGTGATGTGGAATCAGCTTTTTTATATGGTGAATTGGACAAAAAACTGTACATGGCATATCCCAAAGGACCATGGAAAGGGGTAGGAACAGATGAATGTCTAAGACTTAAACGATCAATTTATGGACTCAAACATGCGGCAAAGGCCTGGAACATTCGTATACACCAGACGCTGACAGAGTTTGGCCTGTCTAGATCACTATCAGATGAATGCCTGTATACAGATAAGGAAAACTCAGGAAGACATAATATAATCCATGTGGATGATTTGTTGATTTTTTTCTGACGAGATGTCAAAAATGAAAAAACTGGTCATTTTTTTAAGAAAAAGAGCACAAGCTCAAAGACCTTGGAGAGATGAGTTGCTATCTGGGCATCCAAATAAATCGGAATCCAGTAACAAATGTATATAACATGCACCAGAAAAATAAAATAATAAAGCTGGTGAAAGAACGAAACCTGGACAATAGCAATGGAAGTCATATACCAATGGGTACTGAATTTCAAAGGAACAACCATAGTGACAACAGCAAACAATTGAGTGACATAACCTTATATCAGCAAGTGATTGGTCTTCTCATGTATCTCAGTCTAGTAAGCCATCAGGATAATTATGACAGTGAATGTCAATATTATAGGAAGACATGCAGCTAAACCAAGAAAGATACACTGGGAGGCTTGCAAAAAAGTAATCAAATACTTAAAGTATACATGTGACTTAGAGCTAATATTGAATTGTGGAGAAGATACCAACCTAAATGCTTATTGTGATGCAGACTTGGGGGGGGGGGGAGATTTAAAAGATCGACACTCCGTGTCTGGAGGGCTGTTCAGGATGGGAACATCGACCCATAAACAAAAGTGTGTCTCCTTGTCGACCGCAGAAGAGGAATACGTAGCTTTGTCTGATACAGTTAAAGAAGTCATTTGGATGAAGTTATTATGGGAGGATCTAGAGCTCAACGGCAGGAAACCAGTAATCATAAGATGTGATAGCACCATCTGCATAGCACCTAGCCTAGACCGAAGAAGGAAACCAGAGAACAAAACACATAGACGTAAGACACCATTTCATCTGAGAACAAGTAAAAAATGGAGAAATAAAGATAATACATTGCAAAACAGAGGAAATGTTAGCAGACATGTTCACTAAACCTCTGAATAAAGAAAAATTAGAACAATTCCGATCAGAAATACTTTTACTGTACTAAAAAAAAAAAGGGATCAACAACTGCAGAAAATTGGGGGTGTTGAAGGGTTAAAATAATTAAAGAGACAATTCCAATGAACTGTAACATTTTAGTGTTGTAATGTTAAACAGCTGTTTAAATATAAATGTGTTGAAAGTAGAACAAGAATTAAGTATAGGTGTTGATAATGAGGTAATCAGTACAAGGATATTACTGGGGTAAATAATTGTGTTACAGTCTATGAGGACTGGGGGGGGGGGGAAGTTGCAGCATTGGTAGTAGCCAAGATGACATATTTTTTTATGTAGTATGGAATGATGGGATTTTTTTATGAGAATTGTCTATCATGTTTTTTGATGTTCCGTTCAAGCACCTTCGAAGGGGAAGGTTAGTAAAAAATTAATCGAGTTGGTATTAGCCTAAGGTTTGTAATTGTAAAAAGGTACATTACATTTTAATCAAAGTATATTTGTAACTGTAATGATCGTTAAAAGATATTATAACTAACCAGCTAAATTTGAATCATACATGTGTTTGTACGAACTTTAACATAACGCCTCAAGCCACACGCTTGAGATAGCTGATTTTAATTAACCACTCAACTTAAAATTCAATAAAGTGTTATATGTGAACTAACAAATGAGTAAAGTAGTTTCAAGTTATTGTTGATCACCTCTGGTAATAAATTTCACACGTTCAAGATGGCGGTTAAATTTTTTAAAATATTTTTCATTGGGGATTTGTCAGTAATGAATTTTGGGTAAGATGAGCTATATATCATATCAAATTGATGATCAGAATGATGCACCACCAACTAAACTTTTTTCACTTAATTTTTAACTATTGTTGGGCTGGGTGCAGAATCCAAATGGCTCATAACATGATCTTGTGCTTCGGTACACATATAGGCTACTATGTATATAGGACATCACATCTACTGATTTGAGCCAGAGAGCCTCAAGCACAATGACACAAGAAAAGAATGAAATGGTATCAGTATTTACACTGGGGAGGATAGTTCTAGTAAATAAAATAGCAAAAGATGGGAATGGATTATTTGCAGCTTTGGCACACCAACTCTTCAGGGAAACTGCAAATTCAGGGAAACCAACTTTTTACCCCAGTCATCAAACATTCTAAGGGAAAATACAGAATTATAAGGGTGTAATTAATGAATGGAATTAGGAAGGAGTATGGTACCAAGATATAGGCTACAATAGCCCAGGAAGATAGATGACCAAATGAAATGGGAAAGTACAGGCACTTCCAAAAGATTTGGGTAAAAAGGGGTGTTGGATGGAAGGGGCAGAATCAATCACAGCAATTTCCAACAAGAGTGAAATAATCCATATATTCTTCAAAAGAAGTGTACAATAACAACCAGGAGACACAAGTTGGAAAGGCCTAAGGAGATAGAAGCACAGGGGTAGCATCACAATGGCAATGTAAAGTTTAACAGAGCTGAACATTTTTAAAAACAAAGAGGTTGTGTTACATCTAGCTGATGAATAAGCAGACATTAGGCCTACTTTAGTAAGTATAAGGAATCTGGGGGCTTAAACCAAATGCAAGACGGGAAAAAGTAAAACATGGATGGGACAGGGCATGTGAGAGGATGCAGCATAATAGCAAAAGAGAACATATTAGCATAAGAAGGTAAAATGATTAAAAAAATCATGGTACATAGTCATAGAATATTAGGCATACAGTATCTGAAGGGAAAATAGGAGCATGATAGGAGCAGCATACAATAAGAGCACCATACAAGGATATTAAGCCCTACCTAGCTTTATATGGAATGACAGCCTAAAGAGAGAGTTGAAGCCAGTCCAATTCCATCAGAAGGTTGGAGAGAATAACTAAGGAAAAACTCAAGGAGGGGTAAGGGAATCCAAAGAATTTGTCTACACGGAAGATGATTCAAACAGCAAGACCACAGACACACAGAAAAGAAAGAAGTGATACCCAAAAAAGAAGGAAAAATTGAAGATAGATCAGAAAGGAGGAGTTTAAAGCCACAGAAATAAAATCCAAATAAGGTCAAATAAAATTACAATAAAATTGCAAGGTCAAAGCATGACAAAATGCCTAGCAAGAAAAGAATCAAACTTAAGAAGGGAGGATAGCCACCAGCAACATAAATGAACAAGAAGTTAGAGAAGAAAAATCAAGTAAACAGAATTTTACCTAAATGTTTAAAATACCTAGTGATATGTTGCGTTGTAATGTCACGTTTCCAGTACAGACTCTGTGTGGCTATGTGNGAGCCTTAATGTTGTTTATAACTTGGTTGATATATTGTAAAGCCCTTTATATTGGGAATAGGTTACCTTCATAAGGCCATCAGTATTTCTGACCAAAACAAAATGAAGGGAATATAATTTATTTTTAATTCCCATAACTTATTTAAAATACATTTCCACTTATCAGTGATTTTCCTATTAAAAACAGTTATGTAGAAACGACTCAGATTGGAAGAACATCAAATTCCATAGAATTAAGTCTGAAATAGCTTATTTCCTCACATAACAGTTGTTTGTGTAATTACTTCCTCCCTCCCATTAAATTATACCCTCTCCCCCATGATGGGAAGTTTAAGAGTAGTATTCTCAATAGGATCCAAGGGCAAAGACCTGCTATGGGTTAGAGAGGTAAATCTCCCCAAATTTACTTGTTTTTAGATCAATTTAGTGCAGTTTATTTAGAGTCGGCTTGAAGGGGATAGGGGCTAGTTCATATTTATAAGGTGTCAATGCTAAACATAAACGCAAGAAAACAAGTAAAAATATTCTATAACTAATCCATCTCTGTCTAAAAGAACTATTTTCTAGAATAGATACAGATTTTTAAATAAATTTCTATATAATAATTAAATTGCATTTATCCACCGGTCATTCTCATTCTGTATGTACTGTAATATTAATTCCAAAGTAATTACATAGAGAAATAAGTTTTAAGAAATGAAAACTAAATCAAAACTTGTTAAAAGTTATATTTTTTAATTGTAACAATATCTTTTCTATTTGTTTATTATTAAATGCATTTTTTAAACTAGTTATTATAAACGTTCAAAGTTATAACTTGTAAAATCAAATATGTAAGATGAATGCTTAGTCACAATCCGTCCTATATTTATTCATAGATAGAATGGCTTCTTTCCAATTCTCGAACAAAACATTAAAAAAAAAAAAAATAGCCATAAAGGGAAATATGATTTTTGTTCATTTTGTTGAATTCAATTTTATGCTATAAAACTTTTAGTTCAAGTATAAAAAAAAGCAGCTCCCCCCCAAATTTTTCATAAACAGTTTATTTATAATTTATTTAATTTGTTTCTTGAAAATTATATAATATTGCTTATTGGACTTATTTTTTAAATCTCATAGCACATAAAGTGACATCATAATGACATCTCACTTTGGAAACAATTCAGCTATTATACTCATTAGAATTTTTTTTAAGTAGGCTACTAAAGATGGAGTGAGAGAAGCAGAAGAGAATAATCAGCTGCATGTAAAATAAGTTAGACTTAAAATTTTTTTTCATTATCAGCTCTTACACGATATGATTTATAGTTCTAGAAATTGATGATTTTCATAATTCTGATGCAAACTTCTATGTATTTCATGAGAGTATCCTGTGTGCTCATTTAGTAAAAGAATAAAATAGACAAGCAAAATTAAAAATCAAGTGGTCTGCTATTGATTGGGATACTGTTATAAATTAAAGACTACAGAAGTACCTGCAGGCACATGTTTTGAATCATAGAGTTAAATGAAATATAATTTGCAGAGGTCTAACACTTATTATTAAAAAAAGATACTATTATTATTTAGATAGTTTCTTTATCCGTCTTAAACTCTTTTAGACACAGTTCACCTTCAGAGGTGCCTTTACTTTGAGATAATTTTTACAAGTCTGTAAAATAAAATATTTGGAGGGAAATGAGGCCAGATAATCTCTTAAAAATTAAAAATAAATGCATTGATAGAGCATAAATTTGTATAACTAAATTAGTGGTAAAGAATGTCTTCATATATAGT
>PXIH01S0051942.1:0-10523 GCA_003024985.2 Euperipatoides rowelli
CCCCGATGAAATCAGCTAGTTGGACATGGTATGTCAAATCTGGACTGCTTAAATTGCTTTGCCCCCAATGAAATCAGCTAGTTGGAGATAGTATGTCAAATAGCTGGTTGTTGCAAACTAGTGTATTAAAATCTGGTCTGTAAAAATGTGGATTGGTAAAACTGGCTTTTTTGTAATTTGAAAAAAAAAACTCTCAATAGAACAATACTTGATGTGATCTTAATGAAACGTCAAGAATTAATGAAAATGTGGGAAAATCAAAGCTTTTATACCCCATCAAAAGGATCTAAGATAAAAATCAACTCAATAAGATAATAAGAATTCTTATTACTGATTGACATGTACATTGAACTTCAATAATAATTATGTAATGAAATAAGTTTAATTTTTATTCTTAGTTGTTCAATAAATTTGTAGTTCAATAAATTTAAAAAATCTAAATTAGCTTTCATTTAAGAATATATTTAAATAGTTGTAGTAATTATATAATAGGAATTCTACTTTGAGCAGATAATTATTAATCTTTGATTATTGTTGCTTTGATCTTAATTGTACTTAGACTAGANAATTCAGGGGGTTCTCTGATGGGAACATGTGATCTTTGCATGACAAGCAAGAGCATAATCCGCTTGGCTATATCCCTAAGATATTTGAATCTACAATAATTCTCGATGTATAGTTGATTATTTTATTCTAATGTTATAATATACTGTAACTAACACAACAATTTTTTAATGTATTAAAATTGAAACATTTTATGTAAAATACGTTTGAAAATAAAACATCTTTTAATAACTTTCAAGTTAAAATTTATGATTTGAATTGTCTTTTGCTGATATTTTTAAAATAATATGTAGCTTCTAAACCTTCTATTGATAATCACTAGAGATAATGTCGCAATGAGTTCATGGTTCTGCTAAAGTACAATCTTTAAAAGATTAGAGATTAGCCAGAGTGTGTGGATTAATATGACATATAGGTATATCAATTTGAAATATAGATAATATATATAAATAACATTATTTTCAATATTCTTTTAATATTGATATTAAAATAAAATAGATAACGTATATTGTTTACATTTTATTTCATTAGAAATATTGATTTGTAAATATTGAATAAACGTCCCGAGCTACATTTTTATTACGATCTCATTTACAAAAGTTATTTTATTTTTTTATTTTTCAAATCACTTTTTAAAAATCAATAAAAACTAAGCTATATAACGATTTGAAATTGTATTTAAATGCATACAAGAGTTGGTACCGTATGTGATATATCAATAAGCGGCTAGAATGTAGAAAGGGTAAAATGAGTGTGCCATAAGGGCGCCAAAGATGTGTGCATGTGAGGCTATGATTGTAAGTGTCTGTGCTTTGGAATGGTGTTCAAAAGCACGGTTGTTAGACAATATAACGGATAAGTTGGGGGGGTAAGCATTCAATTGGCGTGGAATGCTTACCTCCAAAGTCAGGTGCTTGAGGCCCACTCATTTGCCTTTTCTCATTCTAATCGATGAGATATATCTATTACGACATTCTCGTTTTAGTATTTTTATATGGACCGGAAGTGATGAGAAGTCACATAATTGTGGCCTTTAAATATTTGTAAATATACTGTATACTAAATTTAAAAAAATAAGAGTTTTATATACTGACTTTACGTATTTATTTGAGCATGTTAATGATGACGTATGAAGCTGAAAATTGGCAGGTACGAAGTCATACAAATCTCATATGATCGTCTTAAATATTGTGGTCGTGTGACATCATGGGTGGATATGGCAGTGTGGTAAAAATCGACTAAAAGTTGTCTTTTGAGAATTAATTTACATATCTTAATGATGACATATCGAGCTGAAAATTTACAGGTATGATGTCAAATACATCTAGTATGATCGTGCCAAATATTGAGGTCCTGTGATGCCATGGGTGGGTGTAGCACTGTGGTAAAAAAATCGAAAAATTTCTGATTCATGAAAAATTTTCTAAGTCAATGAATGAGAATGGGAACGAGAATGGTAATGAGATGTCCCATCATGCATCCAAATATTCCAGATAAGATTCTGGATAATAGAGCTTTAAAAAATATCCGGAAAAAATAGAAATTTGGCCACCATCTTGAAAAAACCCAGATGTATTTTTGAAAAATTTAAATAGGTGGGGCATCTATCCCAACATGCATCATAATCTATTCAATCATGCATCATAATGAGAGTGAGAACGAGAATGAGAATAAGAACGGGAATGAGAATGGGAACTCGAAAAGACCCGGATTGGTATCGAAAAATTTGAAGTGGGTATGGCATCTATTCCATCATGCATCATAATCTATCCCATCATGCATCATGAGAGTGACAATGTGAACGAGAATGAGAACAGGATTGAGAACGAGTTGTCCCATTATGCATCATAATATGACATCATAGAACCATATATGAGCATAAAAACGAGAATGAGAACAAGAACGAGACTAAGATATACCATCGTGCATCATAATGTGATGTCATATGCCCATATTTGGGCATAAAAACAGCCTAAATCTATAAAAAAACTGAAACAGGAAGTCAGCCATCTTGGATTTTCGAACTCGAAAATTTGGCCACCATCTTGAAAAGACCCGGATTGGGTTCCAAAGCACGTTTCCTATTTACTAGAGTCAATGTGTAAAATAATATAACATTGTTTAATAGATTTAATTTTCAGTAATGTATTTTTTTCTCTTGTTTTTATCATAACATCGATTGTATAGATATATATTTAATTATTTAAATATTGATGTAAAAATAGTTATATCCTTTGAGGTAAGGCTATTTTCTAATTGGGACTTAATGTATTTTGTTTTGTTTCATATAATAAACCTATTTAATAATAATGATGATGATGTCTGTCACGTTGCTTACAGCAACATCTATGGACAGAAAGCATCATTTTTGATGGGCTTTTAAACTAAGAAGGAACATATTAATCCATCATTTTTGATGGGCTTTTAAACTAGTTATTATTAAAAGAGAAGTATAAATTTTGTTTTTATGATTAAATAAATAAATAATTTTTATGGGCATCCAATGAAAATACAAGAAATCATATTAAGCAAAGTCAAAAATAAATGTAATTATATAAAAAATAACTACTTACCACTTTCATTTAAATGTAAAATTATTAAAAATGTTTTGATTATATACTGTATATTTCACAGATTTATATAACAAAGCTTTCTAGCTTTATATATTAAAAATAAATTGTTTTGGTTTGAAATAAAATAAAATCACTTTAATAAAAGACAGAATTGCATTTTTATATCTTTGATGTTATTATGCTATTTTACATGTGATTCTTTTATTAAAAAGTGATCCTTTAAAACAACCTGACCTAATATTACATTATGAGCAGAGCCAACGAGAGGTGGGGGAAGGGTGAAGAGAAGCTGGTACAATTCACTTTGGTGGTCTGGTGCAGGTTAGAATATGCTAACTTTTTTTTTTTTTTTTTGGTTGTCAGCTGTACTGGGTATGCTTTTGTAGATCGCTAAAGTTTTTTTTAATAGTAGATCGTTGAGTCCAAATGTCTGGCCACCCATTGTGTAATGAATTATCCATGAAATAAATAGTCAATTTTTTAAAAAAATATATACTATTTATTAAAGAAATATATTGTATATACATAGGAATAGAGAAATATATAATTTAAAGGTCATCATCTGAATCCAAGAGTTCATGCTTAATGGGTGCTTAATCATTGTTGTCACTGATGTCTTCATCGCACCACATATACACAGATTTTCACTCACATCATCTTTTTTTTGTAAACATCCACCAGCGTAATTGACCAATGTCTAAAATCCTGCTTCCGGGAGAGTTCTATCTGATTTGTTCTATTTGATTTTCATCTTCAGTTTTAAAATCTTCGGGAAATCTAAGTCTTCCCAAAGACTCCAAAGTATCTTCTTTTGCAGCATGGAAATCTTTTCAGAAAGGTAGTTTTGCTTTGTTTTTAAGGCATCTAGTAATATCAGAACCTGAAAGAGCATGAAGTCCTAATAATCTCTTGACTTTTGTAGACCCTAAACTGGAGGTTGCACGATTGATAGTTCCAACTCTGGTGACAAACATCTTGTCTGTTGGGAAAAAGTGTGACAACCAAAGTGATAGGATAAAAACATTGGTGTCTGGTGAATAAATGTGTAAGGTAGTAGCATAACATGAAATGTACAGGGAATGCAGAATCATTTTAGTATCTGCCTCCTCATGTGTGTTTTCGAGTTCTTTAACATCATTTCTATCTGATGACCTCACCTCCTTTCTCCAACTGGCAATAAATCTTCTTTATCACCTATGCATGCAATATTGCTTTATTTGCAAGGTATGCTGTTAATAATTTATCCTTCGTTTTAGAATGAGAAAGGATTTCATTGTCAGTTTCCCAATATTGGTAGAGTCTGTGATTTTGTATTCCACAGGTGCATTTCCAAAGCTCTTTTCTCTCATACAGTTCTTGAGTTGAATTCTCTAGTTAAGTATCAAATAATAAATGAGTTTCATTGTACTTAAACAGAAAAGGTCCTATCTTCTTGTTCAATTCATTTGCAATGTCACAGCATGATGAAAGGTGTTAGTGCTTATGTTAGAAGCTTGACGTGGTGAAAGCATCTCATACTTAAACAACTGAGACATTTTAGGAACTCACTTTGAGACACACCTGTGGTTGAATGTGGAGTGGAATGTTAAGTAATTAAGTAACATGCGATTTTTTGGTCTAAAGATGACTGATCTGAATCATCGCAGTTCATTCTCTCCAAAGCAAACTTGAAGGATTGTACTGAATGTTCTGCAGCACCATTTGAGCTAGGATGGAACAGAGGTACAAGAGTATGTTCTACACCATTTAATAAAATAAAAGTCTTAAATTCCTCAGACGTGAATTGAGGCCCATTGTTAGAAACCAATTCTCTAGGTATGCCATATCTGGCAAAAAAAATTCTCAAAACATTGATTGTTGAGGATGTGGTAATATTGTGCATTTTCACAACATCAATCCACTTTTATGTGCATCAACAATTATTAGAAAGAAATTATTCCCTTTCTGCGCAAAGTCCAAATGTAAACGGTCCCAAGGAGCCTTCGGCCATGTCCATGATTGAATAGTAGTAGTTTCTGGCATGTTTTGATTTTGTTGACAAGAGACACATTCTTTAGAAATATTTTCAATATCTTGGTCTAGATTTGGCCACCAAATATGATTTCTTGCTATGGCTTTCATTTTGGTTATACCCTGATGACAATCATGTAGAAGGTTTAGAAGATGATGTCTGTATTTCACAGGTATCACCACTCGCATACCCCACAGCAAGCAATTATTATCAATAGAGAGCTGATCTTTACGATGATCATATGGAATCAAATCGTCTTCAATTTTTCCAATCCAGCCATATCTAACCTTGTTTATTACTTGACCTAGTGTCTTGTCTTCTCTTGTAGCACACATTATGTCTTCTGATGTCAAAGGAAGTTCTTACAAAAATGAAGTATTATCATCACTGGAAGGAAAGCATGAGAGCCCATCAGCATTGCTATGCTGTTCATCCTTCCTGTACTATATATCATACCTAAAGGTAGAAAGTAAAAGTGCCCAACACTGGATACGTGCAGCTGCCATAGCTTTAGGATTGAAAAGAGATATCAATGGCTTATGATCCGTAATAATGGTGAACTGACGTCCATAGAGATATTGTTGAAAATGTTTGAGGGCAAATATGATGGCAAGACCTTCTCTTTTTAATTGCGAATAACCTTTTTCAGCACTAGTTAATGTGCAAGAACCATACGCAATTGGTCTTTCAACCCTGTCCACAACATGAGAAAGGACAGCGCCAAGTCCATAAGATGAAGCATCACATGCTAAAGTAACTTTCTTGCTGTGGTCGTAGTGGACCAATAGTAAATCAGAGATGAGAGTAGCCTTGCAATTTTCAAAGGCAGACTGACATTCATTCGACCATTGCCAAGGAACATCCTTATGTAGAAGTTTATATAAAGGATTGAGCATCTTAGATTAATTTGATAAGAACTTGTTATAATAGTTTACCATGCCAGTAAAGGTTTCATGTGTTGTATAGCAGATATCTTGGAATCATCTGGGTGAATCCCATGACTATCTATTCGATGACCCAAACAGGCAACACATTCCTGCATAAATAAACACTTAACACGATTCAAATGCACATTATGCTTCAATAAGCGTGTGAAAAGTTTGTCCAAGATTTCAAAATGCTCCGACACACCCTCAATAGCAATAAAAATATCGTCTTGATAGCAAAGTATATCAGTAAAACCAATAAGAATTCTATCCATAACAGATTGAAATATTTGTGAGAAATTGTTGGTTCCTTACAAAAGTCTTTTTGGATGCAATAATTCTAAATATGTATTAAGGGTCAATAAATCTAATATATTGTCAAATATTCTTTATGACTTTTTTCTACTTAGTGCAAATTAAATGAATTAAGGCTAAATTCGTAAATCGTAATGATCGGCCAAGCCATTATTGTACTAGTGCAAGCGTTTCGCAACCAGGGTTCTGCCTCACAGCACATGTTCCAAGAGAGAAGATGAAAAACTAAAAGTTTTTGCCTTTTGTATAAGGTATCATTTTATTAATTTAGTTTCAAATCAAGTGAAAATCATTTANGTTTGCAATCAAAGTATCAAATAAATTATCTTCAAATTAATCTAAACTAAGACATGATGAAATAAGAATTTCCCCGCCACTAGTTACACAACGAGCTAGAGCTTGTTGAAACACTTCCTTTAACATGATGAATGATACCATAGTTTATAGAGCCATATAAACTCTGCTGACTATCAGAATTGTTCATATTTGACTAGATCTTTGCTTTGTTGAGACTTGAAAGCTCGTGTTTTTTTTTTGTTTTTTTTTTTAAAAAAAAGTTGATGATAAATTTGGTCAAATAAGTTTACGGTCGTTTGCCATTTCATAGAATCTTACCTAGTTTTGTAATTAGCATTTTTCTCTAAAATTGTGCTGANTTCTTCTTTATAAAATTAAAATTATGGTACCCCATAACAGTATTTTTAAAAATGTTAAAAAGGTCTATTAATACACTAACTTGAGGTGAAGACCTTGCTGGGCGTAATAAATAAATAAATATGAAAAGACAAGTCATTGAAAGAGAAAAGGAAAAAAAAATGCTATCTAAGTTAAAAGTATTTTTTTTAATAATTAAAAAAATACTTTTAACTCACATATAATGTAAGTTGTGCTTAAAAATAAACTTGATAAATAATTGCTGTTTAAGCTACAATTTTATGGGTGATTATTTTTCAGTTCGGTGAAATATTTTAATTCGTAGGGGGCTGGGGGGGGGCACGTAACCTAGAAGTTGCAGTAGGGCGCAACATTCCTTAGTTACGCCACTTTCATTGAGCATGGAGAAAAGATATTTTTGTGTAGGCAGAGGATACTTATCTGCTGCAGTATGAGGATTGATAGTGACTTTAAAATCTCCACATATGCGAAGTCCATTATCCTTCTTCAAAACCAAAACTAATGGAGCAGCCAATTTTGAGTGGTCCACAAATTTCCATATATCTTCCTTCTCCGAACAGTGAATTTGTCTTTCCACTTCTTGTTTCAAAGAAAATGGAACTGGCCTAGCACGTTTAAAAATTGGAGTTGTGTTTGGCTTCATTTTAATATTTGCCTGAAATCCTGAAATAGGTACTTTGGTGGATTTGAATAATTTTTCATAAGATCTGAGCAAGTTTTCAATATTACCAGTATGGATATTTGAAATTAGTAAGTTCTTTTTGTTATCAATAGATTGATTCGACAGGACTTTATGTAAATCAGGTTTAAAAATTGTAATGAAATCTTTACCAAAAAGTGATGGTTTGTCACCTGTGACAACTGCAATAGGAACTTTACGTGTAATATTATCACAAGTTACAACCACTAATATAATGCCAGCAAGATTGATCTATGAAGCATTATAATCTTGTAAATGAAAAGTTGGAGCACTAGCATTTGCATTAGGAAAGTTTGTCTTGCACCATACTTCACTAACAGTAGATGTATCTGCCCCTGAATCAAGTATCATTAATAAGGGAACATCGTTAATGGTAACTTTTATCATGTAATCTTGTGGTCTGTAACATTGTTTGTTAACTGTCTACAAAGATAAGTGAACAATATTTGCATTTAATTTAGATTTATCAACTGAAGTTAAAGATCTACACATCAGATGGAAAGATGACCTATTTGCTGACATTTGAAGTACTTACACACATTAACATAATGATTTGAAGCATATCTAAAGCATTTAACTGTAATAGGATTTTTAGGATTTGTAAAAGATTTACTGTTTATAGTTTGTTTATAAGTCTTACCAGGTGATTTTGATTGGAATTTCGTTTTAACAAAATTGCACCAGTAGAAGAACCCTTCATATCCGATGTATGCTTATCAGCAAGCTCAATGGATATTGGAATATCGCTAGCCTCAGGAAAATAAATATTTTTCTTAGCAAGCAAACGTCTCTGTATGACTTCAGAACGTAATCCACAAACTAGCCTGTCACGAAGAGCTTGGTCTAAGAAGCCCTCAAAATCACATGAAGAAGCCAGACGTTTCAATTCCAACACGTAAGAGGAAATCTGCTTGTCCAGTGCCTGCGCACGATTATAGAACTTAAAACGCTCAGCTATTATGTTTTTTTTTTGAGGTTTGAAATAGTCTATGAGATTAAAACTTGAAGATCTTAAGTAGTTTCGCTTGGTAGCTCAGATTGTAGAAGATTTCTCAGAAGTTTATAGGTCTTAGAACCTACAGTAGATAGAAAAATCACGGCTTTGTTTGACGGGTCTATGCTGTGGCCTTAAAGTATTGTTCAGGCCTTTCATCTGTAAGATCATCAAATTGTGGCTTATTAGACATTTTGAAAGCAATATAAATCCAGAAATCCAGTAAATGATAATTCACTGCAATGCAGAAGAATTGTATTGAAACTACCATATAAGAAAAAAAATATATGCAGTAGCCTAAGGATAAGTGTGCGTAAGTACAAAACTCATCGCCATTGTAATATTTTTGAATGAAAATGTATATAAAATAATAGCAAGTAAGGTGATTAATTACTGTTTAATTATAGTAACAATAAATAAGTGCAAATACATAACATTTGTATGTTTATAGATAGATGAATGTAGTGCACAACATTTACAGTGACATGCTGTTGGATGTCCAGCCATGTGTATATTGACAGTGTAACAAAGGATATATGTCCCCACATAAAAATAGCATACATTAATATATTGTCCTGTGATTATACAGTAGGCCTATAACATTTATGATATGCAATATCTCTTGCAGGAACATCTCCAGGATCTGTACTAAGCTGAATCTTTAACTATTCTTTGTCTGACTGTTCTACAGCTCTCTTCAAACGGATTCCTGCTGAATCAGTTGCTACTAAATGCAGTTGATTTATTTTGACCCCTTTTCATTGCAAAAAAAAAAGACAATTCTTATTATCATAGTTAGTTGTTTTCAATCTTGTGTTGTAGTTTCACTCCACTTCCTGTTGTTCTTCATGATTGTATGTAGATAGCTTTGGCACATGTAACTATTCTTCATACAGACTTTCACTTTAATCCATGTTATTCTTTTGGGTACATTTCTTATAGCAATCCAATCAGAATGCAATGATGTTTTTTTTTATTCTTAAGCTGTTCAAGTGATAAGTTGCCTACTTGATTTAAAATGTTCAAGTATTCAGTCATTGCACATAGCTCTTTTCTTAATACACTCTACTACCTTTTCATAACATTTTGAATTGACCAGGGACATTTATTTATTTCTTGACATAAAATGCACAAGGAAAAGTCTGTCAACTTCCTTTTTTCTTTGCTGACGGTGGAAGTTCAAATTTGTAATCACTTTCTATAAATGCAGAAATCAAAATTTTAAAAATTTGATTACACTCTACAAAAGTCAGACTTCACCCTTCATTAATTTCACCACTTTCGTATTTAACTATTGTTGAGTATTTTCAGCACTTGGACTTTCCAAAGCCTGAAACAACAAGAAAAGAATAAACATGAATTAGAAATCATGAAAATAAATTATATGGTTTCCAGTAAAGTATTGATATAGAGACATATACTTCAGAAACGATAAGCGATATCAAAAAATATCTAATAACCTTTTTTATTCCTTATTATCTTAGGAACAATAAAGGTTCTTAGCCAAATTGTCATAAAACTTACCTAAAATGAGTTAGAGAGAAAGATATTGGTGTCTGTTCTGACAGCCATCTTGAAATGCTGACATCACACAGGCCCTCAGCCACAAATTCAGACAAAACACTTGGTATCAAGTGTTTGTGTGGTTGATAAGAAATGCATCTGCAGTAGTTATAAATACAAATATGACGGACAACAACAGACCATAGTCCAGCAAGGTTGTCCCTGGTCCTAATCTAATATTTTTTTTTTTTTTTTATATATA
>PXIH01S0051944.1:4553-16402 GCA_003024985.2 Euperipatoides rowelli
AAACTTTAACTCTGCCAAATCTCACACTCCTCCGTGCACCCAATATGCTTAAAAAGGGATCCAAAGTTTTCCCTTCAAGTATTAATATATAGATTAAGTATTTATATAAAGTTATCATAATATCTAAATACATTTTATAAGAAAAAACTATTCCGCATAAAGGATGAGTATTGCACATGTCATCCCGCAGTGATCGTGGTAATAGGTAATTTCATTGATTGCTTAGTATTTCTTAACATGGATTCATGCGCTGTTAAAACTTTAATGAATTCTTTACAGAGTAGCATCGCTGGATTAGATTTGTCACAGCTCATATAAGTCATGTCAACACAGAAAAATTTTATTTGATAGACTACTTGTTCTCAGTAGGACTGAACATTTAGGTTTTTTCAAAGTAACCAATTCCACCAGTCATTAAAATTTATAATAAATCCATGACTGACTTTAACTATGGTATTTCAAATTTTGCTCAATTTTTTTGATGCTCTTTTCATTATCTGGATTATTCTTCTGTTGTGTACTGTATGTTGAATGACATTATTCAACTTTCATTTTAATATCCTGAAGTCATTAACACAATCACATGGTAAATTGAATGAAACCTGATAGAGTAGAATAATTCAATGAGGTCATTTTTTTCTTCTTTTAACTGCCATAATAAATGAGACATTGTCATGTTTTTATTTTGACCAGCACACTTTTTTTTATTCCATTCCATTTGGAATTATACTTATTAATAACACCTTTCTTCCTTTTTACAGTCATACTAAAAAAGCCAAAACTATCAAAATTAGATATTTTAAAATATACAAACATAGCCTGCAAAAATCTAAACAGTAATGGTAACAGCTGCTAGTACCACAGTCTGGTATGATTCACTCAATTTACTGCGGGAAGGGGACATATTAAGTACTGTAGGATATCCTATGTATTATCCTGTGTAAATCAAAGGTTTCTCGAATTGTTTAAGGCCTTAGAAGGTTCACAAATGACTTCTATCTTCAATAAATAATGAGTTTATGTCTAAAATAATGATAAATTACAAAAAGTCATTTCTGAAAAAAATGTTAGCGATTTACAGTATACAGTACGTATTATACAGTACACACACTGCACATATAACCTGTGCCATACTGCTTGTAATATGAAAATTAAATTAGTTGAAGATGTTTTTTTTTATTTTTAGTTATTTATCCATTGTTTATTTTTGCTGATAATAAATCATATTTAAATAAAATCTTATTTTTTATTAAACAAAACATTTTTTATTGTATAAAATAAGCCTATTCTAACTAGCTGGAATAATCAGAAATTTTTAATCTAAATACAACAAATTCAATTTTTTGGGGGAGTGGGGTTGACACCCACTAGGGCTCTTCCCTAAACTCCGATAGGGAATACCCTCAAAACTGTATACACAAAAAATATGTTCACCCTTTGCCACTGATTATCATTACAATGTCACATAAACTAGCATAATCTAGGAAACTTTCAATTAATAGCAGAATTTCCCTGATATTTGAAGAATTCCGCCAGCAAATGCGATTATTTTTTTTGGAAATCATTGTTATTCATTTTATAATTTGGAGACCATGGCTCACCAAGTATAGAAAAATGGATTTTGCTACTCATTGTTTGGAGAGAGAAAAATAAATCTACAAGTTTTATGTAGTGAACCATTAAAAGAACTTATGTTAGATTTTATTGTGACAGTAAAATATTAGTCTGTTTATAGAGTTTGTCAATTTATCTTGTGTAAGTTGGCAGGTAATAATAATGTGTACTGCTATTTAATAAGCCACTAGATTTCATGTTATAAGTAAATATTATTTGATGGTGCTAAACATAGCGTAAGTTCACAGGCAAAGTATTAAACATTGTCTCCCTTTGAGACTCTGGAGAAGAATATGTCACAATATTGACTTCAGAACATAGAAAAGTAAAGATTTGACTTTAATAAATGCCACTAAGAAATTATCAAGACAAATATTGTATTTCTCTTGACATTTATAGTTAAAAGAAAGAACAAATTTAAAAATACCGGTATATATTTATATACTAAACTGTAGTTATATAGAAATAAAAATAAATCTTGAAATGAAATGGATATTCACTTTGTTTACCAATACAGTCACTACTACATTCTGAATTTAATATAATGTATATACATCTAAGTTATATTGAATGCTGAAGTTATTGTCAAATTTTCCATTCAAATTTTAGGTGGTTTATTATTGTAGACAAAGACAACATAGCTTAGATATGGAGTGGTATGGGTCATGATGAGAAGGTTCTGAGTTCTGTATTTTGGAATTTTAAAATAAGACTGGATTTATTTATGTGTTAGAAAAATGGATTTAATGTTATAACAGGTACAATAAAGATAAAAAAATAATTAAAAAAGAAACAATAGTGCATGTAATTTAATTTTAAAACTGATTAGTATAATTTCTTTTCACATGCTACTCATAATTATAGCTTTCCATTTTGATAGGAAGCCCCATTTTCCAGATACATCATGGCAGCTGTCTTGACTTTTTTAAGATGGCCACCATGTAAAAGCATATAACTACTAATGTCTAGATTTCTAGGCTTCTAATCAACTTATGATTAAAATTTTGGTGTCTAAACATAAAACCTTGCCAAGAAATACAACTATCCAATTTAGAAAAACAGCAGATGGGTTTTTATTAACATATATAAAAATGAATCAACTGAAATAAAATAATATTAAACTAAATGAATAAAAGTTTGAAGAACAGTTTAAAAGTCTTTGAAGGTCTTTTGAATGTGATGACATAGTGACAGATATCACATGCAATTTACGATTGTTTTACTTTGTACAGTAACAATGACAGAGTGTTTATAAATACAACTAGACATTGTGTGTACACTTCATGCCACATCCAATTTTTACTCATACAGCTGTATTTGACAAGTTCACTGATTACCTTTGAGGTGATAGGTAGCATGTTACACACAGGAATGAATGATTGGCTATCATATTGAGATTCCATGCCTAATCTTCTGAATTAAGTGCATGTTGTTCACTTTTTTTCACTGGTACTTCATATACAACACTGATATTTAACTGGATTTGCATGATGTAGTAGTGCATCTAATTTAAGAGAAGTATCACCATTGGTTTACCCTTCTGGCAAAACAGCTTCTTCCTGGCTTTATCCAGATGCACCATGTTGCTGGTATTAACATCTAGGAATACGGTACAGTAAAGTCCTGCAAAAGCTGAAAATTTTCAAATAAACTTCTATTTCTGTATAATGATGTAGCCCCATGTGTATCAAGACAAGTGTTACCTCATGAGAGCAATTCCATGTCTCCAATGATGATGTCTTACCTCATACAAAGAATGGAGACATGTAAAACTGTAGAGGGCAGATAATGTCAGATATTTTTCCCTATCCAGGTCATCATAGATATCATGGATGTGATATTAAGTGAAGTTCTTAACTAGCACAGGGTTATCAGATGATGAAATTGACTGATTAGAAATACCAATACATCTGAGTCAACTATGCACACCAATCAGTTGATACATGCATTCCAAAAAGCATCCTGTAAGTATATAAGCAGTCTAGTGTCTGCTTTTTAATAATCACATGGTACCATAGATCAATCAGTAAATTATTAAGTAGAATAGCTCTGTAACTTCTTTTCCTTTTGAGCACTCCACAGTAGTAATCTTGTGAAAAATGAATATAAAGAGTTCTTTTTTATTATTTGGGTCATATAAGAATTTAGCCTTGTTTTGGGGTACTTGTTCTTATCTGCAATCTTTTTCCAAACATCTTTTCCCCCACTTTTCTTTGTGGATTCTTTGATGTTGCTTCTAATGTATGCATTCTATACTAAATCAACTCTTTTGGAGTTTTATAATTACTTTATAATGTGTGGGACAATGACCTGATCAACATACTCATGGAATGTTGCAATGTTGGTTGTGTGGAGAAATTGCACCACAGCAACATTATCAAGAAGCTTTACATCAATGAAATCAGGATGATTGTTCTTGTTGCTCTTGGACAAGCAATTTCACATTCCAGATTACTTTTCCAAGTATAATTTCCACTCAGCAGATAGAGAAGGGGAAAATGATGATTCTCATGTCTGAATAATGTGCTAATGTCACTCACCCTTACTTTGTTCAAATGAGAGACCAAAGTAACATCATACTTGAGTAAGTACATGCTTCCCACTTGTTTGTTTTTTTATTTTCTCATTGAACAACTGAAGAGAGGAAGTGAATTATTCTGTATTGGATTGTTGAGCATATGTAGAGTTACAACTTCTTTGATGTATTTATACTGATCCTTTTCTATACTATACACTGTTCATAATGTCTTCACCACAATTTCAATGAAAATAATCTGTGTATTTAGAACTACTAAGTTATTACAATCATCCATTAAAAGCTTTGCCAGTTCATAAAGAATTGAGATATAGTCAAAGCTTATTTTTAAACATTCTCTGTGAGGAAAATACCACTTCATGATAATAACCTCCTTCCAAATGTTTTTCTTTTAGGATGAAGCCATATTCAAACTCCATTAATAAACCTAATTGTTTAGGTCCTAAAACAATTAATTTTCTGAAGGCTGAAGGATTCTTTATAAGACTGACAGAACCATCAACACTTTGACTGCTTCATTATTTTGTTCATGCGCTTGATCAATTGGGAGCATTTCTCTAAGAATGGGTTCTGATAAGCTCTCTGTGTCCCAGAAGTGTATTAGGATCCAATGTGCATATTGTGGTGGTCAAGAGCAAAGAACCATAGATCATATGACTTCACGCATTCCATATATAGAGGGAAATTGCCCTCATGTTGTGCTCTGGTGGAGATGGGGCACATGAGTTCCATGTTAAGTATGATATTCCAGCATTTCAAAGTTGAACTCTTTATCAAAGCCTACCTATATGCCTCTTTAGTTTCAACACTGTGTTATTCTTCAGATATAAGGAATTTATTATCCAGGAAGTTTTGCTAAATCCAAAAATGTCACCTGGTGAACATTCCTAGTTCTGCTAAGATATAAAACCTTCAGAAAATAAAGTAAGCTGTGCCCAATGAGTAAATTTCTGCACATAGATCCACCCTGAGTCCTCCAAGTATTCTCTTTATGTTTTACACAATGTCATCTCTATGTGTAAGCCAAACAACATTTCTATAAACTGTTCTGCCCCATATGTGTTGACCAGTTCCAGTGAATGAAATGGAAATTCATAGAGTGGAGCATCAGAAGCAATAACTGTCCATTATTGATGAATTATGTTTCAATGCAGCACTTTCATTCCATGCAATATGGTAGCTGTACTAACTCCTTCTCATAGATAAGGGGCAAAATTCCATAATGGTGGTGTGCAGATAAGCTTATTCATATTATCTGGAGGCATGCAATGCTGAACAGGCAATAGTGTGTCTTTTCAGTTTCATATTTCACTTTCAATTGTCCTACTAACAGGTGTTTCATATTTGGCATTGTTGCATTTGACAGTTATAGAACTGACAAGTTTTCAACCTTTGAAAGCCACCACTGGCACTTTAGTGAATCTCTCTGGTAACTGATTTTTGTTCTTAGTATTAACCTAAGGCAGCATGATGTCATTTTTCTTTATTCAAACATTAACAATATAGGAAACTGAAACATACTGGTACTGGTACTGTGTTATGAAATAACCCTTAACAGTTGCACTTTATGAATTGTAATCTAAGTTGTCAATTGTCTTAACAGTAAATATTCCACATCATAACTGAGCAAGAGCCATGTCTCCTTTTTCTCAAAAGTTCTCAGGCACAGAAGTTAAAATATGACTCAATTTGAAGAACTTTGTCATAACTTATGCTGATATCCAATTATTAAAGCGGTCCATGACATGTGATCATACATGATGAGTTGTTTAGATCTGGTCTCTGTGTAAATCTCATTCTAAAGTATAATAGTAATGGTAGTCCCCTGTCTAGTGATTGCCTTGATTTATTAGAAGGTGATACATTTATTGAAGTTAAAGAGAATGGTTTGAGATATTTTAAGTTTTGATTGTGAGTATGTAGCATCTTGGTCTGTTATGTCCACTATCCACAACATGGACACATGTGTCTTGAGAGTAAATGGCACTGACTCTTCTTAACAGCCAATTGAAAATGTACCAGCAAAGTGGAAACCGTAGTAGTCCAAAATCTATTTTGCACAGTTTGACAGTCTTAGCATTTATGATCACATGTTACATTTGCTGTAAACCTTGTTCAAAAATCATAATCTTATTTATATCATCACTTTCCTTCAATTCTGTTAGTCTTCTTCTAAATACTAAGGTTCCATATTTGATTCTCATAAAGTTGACACAAGGCCAAAAAATTGAAGTAGAATATTCCATTTTACACACAATAATTAAAGAGCATACAAGTGCTCTTTCTTTAATCTTCTCTTCCTCAAAACATCTCTCATTTTTTTTTTTTGCCATGGCAGTGATCAGTAATGATTCTGTAGTGCAAGTATGCACTGTTAATGATATTGTGCCTCAAATGCTATAAGACATCAACTTTCTTTCATGTAGCTTGATAGCTATTTGCTTATTGTTTTTTTGTTCCAAGTCTTTAATTTTAAGACTAATCAGGCAAGGCCATTTTCCCTGGAAGTGCTGATATATACAATGTCAGGCTGTTCTTACTTTTTGGTTGCTCTATCCAGCTACTCTTTGATCTATTTGACATAGCAAGTTCTGTGTCATGAACCATGGTTTTGCCCAAGTTCACTTAATTTCATCATATCTTCTCCAAAGTTTAAAACCATTGGCAATGTACCAGGACTATGATAGCACTTATGGTCTTTAAGAAGGAGTGGTATGGTTCTGACATTCTCACTTCCTTGTGCATTTGTTGGGCATTTCAGAGCCTATATAGTCTTTTTGATAGATTAAGCACATTTTTCAATATATCTTGTTATCCAACCTGAAATAAGTAAAATAAGTGATTGAAATCTTTTTGTTTATTGAGCTTTTTTAATACATGGAATATAATGTAACAGGAAAAAAGGTAAGATACCTTTGGAAGACATTTAAACAGTATTTTATTATAATTGGCCATATTCTTTCATATTTGAACAAATAATAATATGATGCTTTTCTAAATGGTATAGTTGTATTCCTTCATGCTGAAAATGTATGTTTAGAGAGCAAAAATTTAATCCTAAGTTGGTTATAAATCTAGATATTTGCATATACAAAGTATACTTTTACATGGTGGCCATCTTGAAAAATCAAGAGGGCCTGTATAATGTCTCTGAAAAAGTGGTTCCTATCAAAAAATTGATATCTATAAAAATTAGTATCATGTGAAAAAATTGAGTCATTTGTCCTAAACGTCCACATATTTGTGGTATTTTCCTGACCAGATATGTTAGAACGTATAAAACAGCTTAAATGATGTCACAGAAAAGTAGCCTTTTTTTTAAATTATTGCAAATTCATATTTGTTGGATTTGATTATCTGCCTAATTAAAAAACAATGTAAATATTAGCATTGCTTCAGTATCATCAATATAAATCATTAAAAAGGTAATATTTTTTCTACCTTAATGTTGCTTATTCATGATATTGAATTAGAAAGACCAATGAATGCTGCCCTTCGGGGCATGGCCATGCAGTCTTCATAGCTGACTCGTATTCCAGCGTCGCTGGTTCGCGTCAGTATAAAGTATGTNANTTTTCTTAAGATTTTTTNTGATTTATTTTCTAATAGGTTTATTTATAAGTTATTGATTAATGTGGGTTAATGATTACGAGTAATGTTTAGTTCTTATGAACGCACATTAATTATAGTAAGCTCTTTGTAGATAAATAACTTCAAATAGAGTAAATTTATTTAAAAAAAAAAAAANAAATACCAATGAAGAATTGACTGTTATTATAACAAAAAATAATATATAATATATTAACTGCAATACAAGAACGATTGGAATACATATTTAAAAACAAATAGAGGGGCAAGATGATCTATTAAATTACCTGCACATTTAAAATTAGATTAGAGAAATTTTAAAAAATAGTTTATTTTTTAGTATAATTTTGTTTTTAGATTCTATATTTTTACATAATCATTGAAAAACTGGATTTTGTATGTTTTAAATTAATGAAACTGAGTAATAAAACTTTGAATAGTGTACAAAATATGTAGAACATAAAGCTGAAATAAAAAGTAGTAAATTTAAGGGGGGGGGGGACTATTAACTTAAAGATTTATATATATAGTACCTTTATTAAAAAAGCACACACACATTTAACTAAGTCATTGAGAATGATGAAATAAAAAAAAAAGAATAAAAATTTTCAACTTTCTTTTATATTATGGAAAAAAAATTCTCAATTAATATATTGACTTCAGAATAACAATTTGTAATTCTGTTAAATAAATTCATTATTAACAAGGCAAATTTTTAATATTTCAATGTGAATCTTATGACATAATTATTATAACAATAATATTTTATTGTTGTTATTTGAAATAAACTGTATTTGGTATGTGTGCTTTTTAAATGATTTTGAACTTGTTTGCACTGATGTTGTAGGTACCTAAATATACCATTCCATTCTGGTAAAACCAGGCGGTCTGGATTTTTCAAACAAAATATTTTTTACAATTTTTTTTCTTCAAATATCTTATTGGATATTATTAAAACGATAGTTTGGTTATCAAATACAGAAAAATTATAACTATTTACTCAATAGGTTTACACCAGGAGCCTATCAAACATTAGCTACCTGGTTCTACCTCAATTTGCTCTACATTATCAATCTCCATTCTTATATTTCTAAAAAAAATTAGCTAAAGGAAATAAACTGTATTACAAAGATAAAGTCATAAGAATGGCAACATGTAATCTATTGGTAGATTGACTGTATGGAAACCATAGCAGATATCATGTTTTTGCTGTGATCTTTGCTTGAGTTGTTCTAAAAAAGGTGAGTGTGGCAACTTTCACAGTTCAGTGAATTCAAACAGCTAAGACTTTTTGTCACATAAAATTATTACTTTCTAAGAACTTTATTCAATAGTGAGAGGTTAAAACAAGATTGAAATAGTTAAATATATTAGTCAAACAGCAATATGATCATGCTAGTCAATTGTAAGTGTAACACAAACAGCAATAGGATTGTGTTAATCAGCTGCTAGCCCAACACAAATAGGAATACAATCATGCTAATCAGCTGATACCTTTACACAAACAGCACTTGGATCATGCTGATCCTCTGTTAGCTTGACACAAACAGCAATAATATCATGCAAATTAACAGCTACATTAATACAAAAAATAATAAATTAATGCCAGTCGGCTTCCAGGTAAACTCATACAGCAATTGAATAATTCTAGTCAGCTATGCAAACAACAATAAGTTCATGCTAATCATCTTCTAGCTTGACACAAACCATAATAGATTCATGCATGTCAACTATAAAAACAACAGAAGGGTCATACTAGTAAGTTACTAACTTGTAACAAACCATAATAGGAACATGCTAGTTGAACACAAACAGCAAAAAGCATACTAGTCAGTTACTAGCTTAACATTTAATATTAATCTCATTTAATATTATGTTTGACCGGAGAGAGAAGCTAGTGGGAAAAACATTGTAAATTTATAGGACAGTAGTGTATGATTTGACCATATAGGGATCCAAAAGGGGTTATTATTTTCACCGATACTTGCCAGAAATTGTCACAATTTTAAGAATATGACTAAAGATTCATCAGTAAATATTTTATTTTGCATATTAATATCAATCCTAATCCTAGGATGATTCATTTAAATATGAGGAAATAAAAAATATTAGAAAGTATTTTAATTTAAATGTTCTAATATTTACTAGAAAAGTCATAATATTTTAGTCACAAATAATGATAATGTCTTGAAGTAATATTGATTATCTATTATGGTTATTATATAGCTTAAAAATTTCTACTGAATGAATATGATATTAATATTTACATTTCTACCAACAAAGTGAATTATAACAATATGAATTCTCTTTAAACTTTGAGAATTTTATCTTTTACGTTTGATGACTTCAAGTGGCCTGCAGTAATGAGGGATGTTATATCAATGAGTTGTATGACTACAAAAACTAATTCCTTTTTAATATAAAATATGTCACTAAGTGTTTATAACATATAATAAAATGCTATTAACATTATTGACCTTTCATTTAAGAAAAACCATGAAGTAAATACATTATAAAATTTATCTATTATATTTTCCCCAAACAAATTTTTAATTAATTTGAAAAGATGTAGTAACATTGAATGAAATAATTGTATTTAATCAACTGAATGCATTAATAGGAGCCATAAAAAAAATATGAATTTCTTTAATTAAAGTAGAAGAAAAAACAATTTTATTTTCAGAAAAAAAAAATATGAAATTACTTTTTTCTAGTGTTCTTTCAAATTATTTTATATGAAAAAAATTCAAATTCTAAAAACAATAGTTGGAAGAGACATTTTATAGTTATTATTACATTATCTATTTATATCATATTAGATTTATGAAATCATTAAAAATATCATATATAATTTTATTGTAATCACTGAGTATTACTTCAGCATGATTTCTTAGTATAATAGTAAAGCTGAAATGAATATTATTACAATAAATTTTCATATTAACATTTTAGGTAAACAACAAAAATCTTTTTTTTTTTTTTTTAGTTTAATGTACTAGTTACTTCCCCCTAGTAGGGGGGACACTAGCAATTTATATACAACATGTTATTAAAAATCACATATATGTTTTTTTTTATACAGAAAAAGTCATAAAATTTGTATACATCTATATTTGGACAAATTCGGAGGAAAAGCTCTCCCCGTATTTGAACCAGCAACCCTAGAGTTATCAGTATAGTCTAGTCAGCAGCCTTCAATGACTATACCAGCCCTGCAGGGCCAAAAAAAATTTAATAACTACAAAATGTAACACAATTTACTTTGGTACAGTTTTATAAGTAAAAATTTAGAATGTGTAATAATGATAGGAGAGATTGGTCTTATCTTTTTTTATAAAGGTATCGTAGCATCCGGATGTAGTGCTGTTATGGCTGCTCGCTTACTGTAAATAGTTTTAATTTTGTATATATTATATTTTTATTTAAGTTATACTTATTATTTTTATGGATATATGTTTATTAATCATTCCAAATGCAATGTGACATCTTGACTATTTGGAAATCGTATTGGATCACAAGTACATCAATGAACATTTTTGTGTTAGTGAGCTAGACGTTTCNATCCATTTGATTATTCAGAAGTATGAATAATCAAAGTTTCTCAAAACTCTTTTTAGTTATTTTTGTCTTTTGATTTTTACATCTTATTTTTCTGAAATTATTTGACGCAGTTAATGCTGTTTCGTGTCGTTACCTTTTCGTTCGAAGGTTTCAGGGACGATCTTTAATGACGGTGTGGAAGTTGATTCTCATTTTCAATAGGATTGTTTTTGTTTATAAATGGATACAATCAGGATTACTAAAACTGAATTATGTATGCAGCTGATTGTTAAGTGAGGAACCTTTCTAGTGATTGTGTGAATCTTCTTTTGGCGTTATCACTGTTATGATGATTGTGTTAACAGATTTGAAATGTTTTCACCTGGATCTTTTATTGTAGCAGCTGAGAAACATGGTAGTGACATGAAAGAGTGCTTGCCTGCAGATATTAACTTTTTTTTTTATTGTTACTTCTTTATCTAATCAATTATTGTTTGATAAAATATGTAAAATATGTAAATTAGTCCCACATCCTTTGGGGCTTGGGCCTTTTTTTTCTTTAATTAATTAT
>PXIH01S0051996.1:0-11645 GCA_003024985.2 Euperipatoides rowelli
AGGGAACACTTGTCTGGAAAAAAGCCCATAGGAATAACATGGGGAAGTGTTCCCTCCCCCAAAATGGGGGCCGAAAGGGACATGATATACTACTAATAACATCTCCAGTATACATTTTTTCCTACTAATTATGTTTTCCTATAATTAGAGCTGCCAAGATGTGCAATAAATTGAAAATTAAACCATTCTTAGAATATACTGTAGATTTTCAGAAACACAGTATGTGTTATATCCAATTAGTATTTATTATTTATATTTTATCGTATTGATTCACCATGGAAAGTAAAAACTGGTTTTCGTTCACACATTGTTTACATTAATTTTAAATGTGACATTTGATATTTGATAGTAAATGTCGCACTCATAATCTGATCAATTATGATTGTGAACATCAACTTCCTTTGCATATGCAAATCAATGCTAATTTATCAATTGCTTATTTTGCATGTGTGCACATTCTTAACCCTCCAGTCGTCACGGTTAAAAAGTTACATGAGTAATCGCGGTGCATCTGTGAAGTGTATATATAAAAAATATAAAAAAATTTAAATATATTCTTTTGTTCTATTTTTTATCAGGAATTCTAAAAAAAATCCAACAAACAGATTTTCTTTTATGAATTTTTTTCTAAATGTCCGCATACAACCGAAATCATTACAGCTTGTATTTTCCCCGTATTTACCGTATTGTTAAATATTTCAAAATCTATAACAGATAGAAAAAAACTTAAATAGTATTTTTTGTTCTATTTTTTATCAGAAATTTTATCATATATAAAAAAAAAAATCCCACAAAGATATTTTTATTGTGATTTTTCTAAATGTCGCATTCTAATTTATCCGTATTTACAGTATGTTCAGATAATGCATTATATTAAATATTGTAAAATCTATAACAGATAAAAAAAAACTAAAGAGTATTTTTTGTTCTATATTTTCTCATCAATTTTAATCTATAAAGAAAAAAAATCCCACAAAGATATTTTTTTTATGAATTTATTTCTAAAAGTCGCAATAAAAAAAAAAGTAAAAACCAGTTCTTCTTACATTTTCTAATGCCACTTCTCTGTCGTTAGAGATAGAATTTTCTGGTTTTGATTTTTGAAATTCTGATTTTAAAAAGTATAAGTTCATTCATAAATGTTTTATAACATTTGAATTACAGCTAGCTGAATGAAATGTTTGTAACATGAGTCGTCGCGGTGCATCTGACGGATAAAATCAAAGGAAATCAATATATGACTTGCCGTCACAACACTGGCTAATTGACAGATGAAAAATCTCATTAATTCAGGCACATAAAAGGCTGTATAATATTCAGCTAAGCGCATTAGCTAGAAATTAATTTTTGAATATTATGTATTTCACAAATACCACGATGACTGCAGGGTTAATTATAAAATAATGTTGCACACATGCATTGATTGTCCTACTTGCTTGGAATGGTTTTTGCCATTTCTAATAAGTAACTTTTTTTTACATATGCAAATCAATGCTAATTTATTAATTGTTTATTTTGCATGTGTGCACATTCTTAATTATAAAATAATGTTGCACACATGCTTTGATTGTCCTACTTGCTTGGAATGGCTTTTGCCATTTCTAATAAGTAACTTCTTTTACTTATGCAAATTACTAATTTATTCATTTCTTATTTTGCATGTGCACATTCTTAATTGTAAAATAATGTTGCACACATGCTTTAATTTTCCTACTTTCTTGGAATGGCTTTCGCATTTCCAACAAGTTTATTATTTTATGTTGATCTGAGGAGTTAAAGTGGCATATTCTGCACAAAATTGTATGCAAAATAAATGGTTGAGTTTTAAACAGTAGTTTCCTGTTTGTCTCTCTCTCTTCACTTAAAATGAATCCTGGGCTTCGATACATGATATCTTGCCGTCACCTAGCAAGCCATCCATACAACACTACCCAGTGGTCCATTTTAGTGCATAGATATTTTTAATAATAATAATTTATATAATACTGTGTAATATTTTAGCTGTGTTAATAGGGCTGCACCGATAAGCAAATTAGCCGGTTACCAAATAATTAATTGGCCGATTAGCGATTAATCTGCAAATTCATTAAAAGTCAGCAACCCAATAAAAAATCCTTAATTAGTGAATTACAATGCAGAGCATATTGGCAAATTTCAATTAAATACAGTAATACTAATGGATTATTCATGAAAATCCATATGGTGGTTTCTGAAACATTTTCAAAACCTTTAAAAATATATTTCAATCCTCATATAGGTAACAGAAATTACATTAAAAAATTTTCATTTCTTAACCTGCAGGGTTGGCTTGAGGATTGGAGAATTCAACATATTATGTGCTGGAAAGGAACCTAGAACAATGAAAAGCTCTAGCAACACATGCTATGGAATATTCTAACCTTAAATCTATACTAGTGAAATCTTGTCGAACTCATGTGTCCATTTAAAGAAATCACTAATGCAGCTAGTGAAAGAAATCTACCACTTCAATGATGATCCATACAATTTTGACAATTTATTTTTGTCCTGATCTGTCCAAAATGATAAATTCAGTGGGATTCTTAGCATAACTGTTCAAGAAAATCCTTGGTAATTGAGAAAACATTTTCCATTACCATAGGAAATAAAAGTTTGTGCTTATTTACTTTTTTAGATACTAGTTTTAAGATATTTCTAAGTGATATAAAAAAATAAAATAAAGGAATGGGCTTTGGAAGCTCTGGAGCAATGCCAAATTTAGGTAAGAGTGAATTCTCTTGATGATATTTTTAATAGGATATATTTCGTCCAGTTCTACTGAAGATCGAGATACAGTAGACGACTTTACTATATTTTTTTTCAAGTTTGTTTGATGAATTAGCTTCTGCTAAGACAACTAGTGTTTGAAATGAAAGAACGGAAGAAATGTCACCTCGTGTAAGTTTAAAAAAAAAAATTCTAAAAAAAAAAATATTATATGGTGTGCAATAAATAATTATATCAGTAAGTTGAAAGAGTAGGTGTTTAGAGGTGGTGGTAATTTGTACAACCTACAAGAAATAGACTAGGTCTAGAAATTGATGAAATTCTAATGTTTTTGCTTTATAATTTGAGTATTTTATTTTGATTACTTTCTGTAAAACAACATTTCCTTTTTTCCCTCTTTATATAGTTTTAAAAATTTGTTTAGTTAAAAAAAAAAACATTTTTTGTAGTCTCTATGTCTGTATTAATCAAATAAATTGGCAGTCAAACATAAAATATTCTCTTATCAATATTCAAAGACATCTGATGTCTGTTGGTCAAGATTAACTGGCTTAAATTTAGCAACAAATGGCCGATTAATAAAACCAATTAAATTACCGACCGATTAATTATTACATCCCTGCTGTGGCATAATATTGTAAGATTATTAGTTTTTACACTAGGCCTATTTTTAGAATTACACTTTCTGTAAATAGGCTTTCATTAGCTGTAATTAATTGTTCAAATCAAATTAATAAAAATTATGTTGATGGCTAATGAAATGACATTTTCTGATGTAAATTCTTACCTAACTAAATAATGGGCAGGATAAACTATAAATAACTTATTTTGTTAAAACTGTCAGTGTATTCGATCAAGTAAATAATAAGGATTTTCAGCTTTATTTACAACCTTTTATTCGCCACAATATTTTATCATCTTTGGAGGTTTATAAAGTGATGGTTCAGAGGCGATAATTTCTGATGAACTGGTTCATCAGCTCACTCACCAAAGTGAGTCACTCATCATCATGAACGATTCACAAGTTCTCATAATGTGAGTAATCACAAAGATTCAGTGTAATTTTTCACTTTTTTTTTGTTGTAGACTTATTTTTTGATCTATTTTTTTTAAGGTTTCATGCACATCTCGATATTGGTTGATTGAATGATTCGCTCATTTTTTTTGCGAGCGATGAATGAGTCGTTCATAGTCATGATTTGTTAATAGTGAACAAATCTTTCATGAATGACCCATCACTGTTTTTTGATAAAGTTAGATGTCCTAAATTTTGAATATTTTGATATCAGGTGACAACTTAAAATTTGGAGTCTAGCCATCTAAACAGTAGTTATGCTATTAGGTTGCACAAAATAAAAAACAAGCAACCATTACTGACACAAAGGTTCTAGACATATGCAGTAGGTCATTTCTGAACTCCCTAAATGTCCACTTCAAAATGGACAAATAAGGCCTTATATACATGAAGTTACAAATTGATCGAACATTACATTGTCAAAAGTACAAATAGTGATTTTTTTAAAATGTTAACAAAATAAAATTCCAATAGGCCTATGCCAATTTTATTTCTTAAAATAAATTGTATCGCATTGGGTGTACAAAATAAAGACATGGCAATATTTAGCCGAGCAGCATAATTAGCTGCCACTCCTTTTATTTTGCATACCTTACCCAATCTGGTGCAATTTGTGTTGCCACCGCTTTTATTTTGCACACACAATCTGGTATAATTAGTGTTGATACCTCATTTATTTTGCACATCCAATCTGGTACAATTTGTGTTGCCACCTCCTTATTTTGCACACCCAATCTAATACAAATTGTGTTGCCACCTTTTATTTTAAACTCAATCTGATATTTGTGTTGCCACCTCATTTATTTTGCATACCAAATCAAATACAATTTATGTTGCCACCTTTTATTTTGCACTCTCAATCTGGTATAATTTGTGTTGCAACCTATTTTATTTTACACTCAATCTGATATTTGTATTGCTACCTCTTTATTTTGCACAACAAATCTGATACATTTTGTGTTGCCACCTCATTTATTTTGCACATAATCAGAAACAATTTGGGTTGCCAGCTTTTATTTTAAATCAATTTGATATTTGTGTTGCCACCTCATTTATTTTGCACACAATCTGAAACAACTTGTGTTGCCACCTCTTTTATTTTACACTCAATCTGATATTTGTATTGTCGTCTCTATTTTGCACAACAAATCTGATACATTTTGTGTTGCCACCTCATTTATTTTGCACAATCAGAAACAATTTGTATTGCCACCTCTATTATAAGGTGACAATGCAAATTGTATCAGATTGTGTGCGTAAAATGAATAAGATAGCAACATTTATGTTGCCATCTTAAAAAAAAAAAGAAATCATTTTGCGCACACAATCTGATACAATTTGCATCGTCACCTTTTGTTTTGCACTCAATCTGATATATTTGTGTTGCCACATTAAATGTCCACATAATCTGATACAATTTGTTTTGGAAAATTAATTTATTTTTTAATAATTTTTTTTCTCATCAAAATTCTAAAAAAAAATGCTAATCCCACTTTTTTTAATCAATGGTAGCTATTTTATTTTTCTAATGGAATAATTATCTTTCTCCATGAAAGCAAGTTCAGGTTATGGTTAAAGGATGCCAAATACACTCAAGATTAAGCTAGAGATTTATTCTTCCATTTTTAATATGCTGGAATGGAACACATTTATAGAAAGATAAATAATGAGTTGTATAATGTGAGGCCTCTTACAATTCAAGCATGTAACATGTAGAAATGGCATGCTTTAGGTAAAAATTATAAATATCAGTTTCTAAATGTGAACAAAATGTGGCTAGTTTTTTTCAAACCTAGGCTAGCAGACTTATTTTCACCATTTTATGTATTAAAAACAAATTAAAAACAAGTAAAAAATTAAAATTTGACCTTGCCATACATTTTGTTTCAATATGAAATAACCAATTATAATAAAATGTGGTACGGTATTGAAATAAAAAAAATTAAATATTAAATCTTTAATAAAGAATAATATAGCAAAATGTTGTTACCTTCGTACACGTTCAACTTCAGGGTCTGTCAAATTAATTCGTGGCTCCTTTTTATACCATCCAGTCATTTTTGCAAGTATCAAATCTTCAGGATTGGCAAAAACCTTAAAAAAACACACCTTTAACTATGACAAAATTGAATCAGTAAACGGTAAATAGACTACTAGATCTTAATTACATCAATTTCAGAAACAGCAAACATATTCCTATTTTACTTTTAGAACTAGGCTACATTTTTCTCAGATGACTAGTTTTTTTTTGTTAAACAAAATATCATGTACCATTCATTATCTAATATATAAATCAGAAAGTTTTCATTGAGAAGTCAGGATATAGCATACTTCCCAACATGGCACAAACTTGAAAATTGGCATGTGGGTAGGTTGCATAGTGGGGGGTAGGGTTCTGGCCAATGCCGGGTACTTCAGCTAGTACTGTATATTTACCAAATTTAAGGATATCTCATAATAAACTGCAATATAATTAATATAGTGTATTATTATTTTTAAAAATATACCTTTGCATTTTAACACAGCATTTTTATTTTTTAAAAAAAAGCAAAATATCTGTGTTAAAATGCAAAGGATATTTCAAGTTTTAAAAGCACAACTTTTTTCCAATGTTTTTTGAGCGTTCTACCTGAAGGTTCAATATACTGTATTTTTAAACAATTTCTGGTAAAGCAACAAATGGTAAACAATATTACAGTATATGAAAAAAACAAAAAACCCAAAGGCTAATTTTTTAAAAATTATCATACCATTAAATAGTTTAGTAGGACAAAAACCGAGTTTGAGAATGTGCTAAGACTTTATGGCAAAAGCTTATACAAGACAATAATGCCTATGCCCAAGTGAAATAAAAGATTGTGTCTGAGAGAGATTTGATCCTCTATGATGTATACATCTTACCGGTAATATTTATTATTGAAGCACTAAAGAGCAATTGGAATCATTGGGTTAACCTTTTCGGTGTTATCCGCATTTATATGCATTATGGCATGATTGTATGGATAGTCCTGACTGTGATATTGGTATTAGCAAATTTCTAGACATATTGATAAACAAATTCACCGCTAAAATAATAGGCATCACAAACTTTGGTTTGCTGATGAGCTTAAAGCCCTGTATTCTTTAAAGAGAGCAACTCACCTTATCTCAATACAAGATCTAGCTATGCCACACATTATTCAGTACTATCTGCTTTTAAAAAATTGGCCAATATTAAATCAAAAATGTATGTTAAAATCTGATGTAATAAAGGGGAATTTGAAAATTTTATGGTCTCGTATGCATTTTTTTAAACAGATGTATACCATCGCCGATATGTACTATCTTGATAATTGGGGCAAAATAATTTTCAAATCTCGAGCTTTTCAATCTTTCTTTATTAATCAGTATAATAGGGAAAGCTATGTATACCCCAAATTAAATCAGAACACAAATTAAATTTAATATCCTCATTTGAACATTTCACTGAAGTAATAGTACTTCAGGTAACTCTTATTATCAAAACTAATTATGCAGCTTCTCCAGACCAATCTTTTTGGCAGTACATGTAAAAATTAATGATTTGATAGTGTTCCCTTTTGTACGTCTTATTAAAAATCGTCTGAAACAGGCATTTTCCACTCTGGACTTAAAAAATCAATACTACTACTTAGGTTTAAATCAGGTGACAGGGCCAATGTGTCTAATTATAGGTCTTTTTCAACTTTTATCAGGTCTAAAAATTTTTGAAAAGCTATTATACTCCTATACATTACTTTTAAGATCAAGCCTTTTCTCTGTAAGGAGCAACATGGTTTTATAGAAAATGGCTATGTCCTTACAAACCTCTCTAACAAGGATACTATATCTACAGCATTAATACTAATTAATAATTTAATATTTAATAAAAAAACAGAATATTTACATTACATTATTACAATACATTATAAATACAATTACAATCTCTACAATTAACATTTTTTTCAACTCAAAACAATACAATTCAATGAATCATCTACATAATCAAATACTTCAACACTGAATATTCAAGATACATTACAAATAACAAACAAAAAAAAAAGAAAAGACAATCATATCAAGTATAAATTTCTCATTTCACTGACCTAGTCATTCGACAGAATGGTATAAAGGTTTAGCGATCAAGCAGAAATACAAGAATAAAAATAAATAAATAAAAAGCTCAATCACGAAATAATAATAAAAAAAACTCAATCACAAATCACTGATCTCATCTATTTTCACTTCAAGTAACCAACATTTCACCCCATTTGTAAATTCCCATAAAATACTACACCTTTTTAACTTTAATGGCAGACTATTAAACCTAATTACTGCATTATGTAGTTTTGCTTCTGCCCTTATTTGTGCTAATTCCATATATATGAAAATCTTTACAATTCATTGTATTATGACTATGCATTTCTTTGTTTTCAACTATAAGTTGATCTCTCCTAGATTATTTGAAATTTTAAATACCCCTTTTACTTGTTCTAAAAAAATAAGTTTTCTGATATCCAAAATTCTTAGATTTGAATACAGACTTTCTGATGGTGTCATCCAATCCAATCCAAAACATGATTTAATGGCACCATTTTACAGCCTTTGTATCCGATCAGTGCATGCATTCGAACATTGCCCCCATATTGCAATCAAATACTGAATATTAGAATGTACAAATGCAAAATACACTGATCTTTTATAATTTTCTGGGATTACTTTATTTATTCTATTTATGGCCCCCATAAGAGGAACTATCTTTTTCCTTATTTTTTTAAATAAGATTCCCAGGTAATTTTCTCATCTATTACCAGCCCCAAATATTTCACACTATCTACTCTCTCTATTTTTTTGTTGGTAACTAATAGTTGTCAGATTCTATTATACTGACTTGAGCAAAGCCTTTGACTCGATTGAACATGCTTTGTTGATATACAAATTGTCATCTTTTGGTTTTGATAAGCCTTTGTTCTCTTTTCTTTTTTCCTATCTTACACAAATATCACAAACTGTCCTTATTAGAAACACCTATTCATCGAGTGCACCTGTTTTTTCAAGAGTGGTTCAGGGATCAATCTTGGGCTTTTTATTACTTGTACTTTATATCAATGATCTTCCTGACTTAATAAACTCAAATATACTTTTATATGCAGATGATGCAAAAATTTTCATGTAGTAACATCTCCTAAAGCTCTTGATGTTTTTGTTGAATGGTGCCAAGACTGGGGACTTAAAATTAATTTTAACAAATGCTCAACTCAACAATATATTTTTATAAGAAAAATTCACCTATTACATTTAAGTTTTTGGGTGAACATAATGTAGACAGGGTTGAAACTATTAAAGATCTTGGTATCTTTTACACTACTGCTTATTCTTTTTCGTGTCATATTAAATACAATAATCTTAAAAATGCTAGATCTCTGGGTTTTATGATAAAGATTACTAGATTTTAATGATGTGAGGGCACAAAATGCTATTTTTAAAACATTTGTTCGTCATCATTTAGAATACTCCTATTACAAGGGAAGATGCCAAGTCTATAGATATAATTCAATTCCAATACCGGTACCTAAAATGGTTGTCATTAAAAATTAAACTCAATTTTCATTGCCTATCCTACAAGGAGATGAGCATTTTTCAAATTCCAATCATGGGAAAGTCATAGAATCTTTGCCGAGACTAATCTTTTATATACCGTACCGTAATGTTATTCATTGCAGAATAGACTGTACTCAACTACTATCCTGTATCAACTTATTTTCACCTACATATTATATTCAGGGTCTGCATATAGGGGGGTGGGGGATTGTAGTCCCAGGGCCCTATGTATTAATTAATTCTATAAAATACTACATAGTTATGACCAGGGGTGCGAGGGGGAAGGGGCTGTAGGACTGGACAAGGGTCCTATAGGTCAACAAAACACCCATACAACCAAAAATAAAAGTATTAAATCTTTACACACAAGGTACCCTGTAGGCCTGGACAACAGGCCCGCAGGTCCATCAAAAAAAAAAAAAAAACTTATCAAATCTTCATGAACAAGGAGAAACTCATACAATAAAATATGTAAGGGCCCCCGATTAGGATGTGGGGCACCCGATTACACTAGATCTACAAGACTATTCTTTATTCCATAATTAGTAAATAGGAAGATTTGTTTTACTGACCCTTTTCTTAGAGCAATGTCAGGTAATGATTATTGAATTTCTCCATACAATGAGTTTACAAATACAGTACATCTAATGAAATGAATTATTTTCTGATTTAGAGAATTATAATGATTTCTAGTTATGTAGATTATCTAGGAAAATAATTTAAGAGTTCAGATTAGTGTAATCATATTCTATTTGTAAATATTTTATTTATGCATTGGTAATATGCAACTTGGATGTAGGCTAATCACTATTCTATTTGTATGTTGTTTTATATTTTGTCTTCTATATTTCTCTTAGTCTTTTCAGTGTTTACCATCAATTTCCTGGAATAAAACTGTTAACTGATTCAATTAACCGTAGTTTTTGTCAATAAAATAATTTTTTTTTTTTAAATTCTAAGCATTTCTTGCTAAAGTGGAATTATAGGGTTACTACTTCTATCTTTACTAACAACTTTTACGTGTTTATTGCTTTTGTATTTTTTTATTAATAAATTTAACAATTAGTATTCTATCTATTGTTATCCAATTAGTATTCTATTGTTTTTTTTTTTCTCTTTTGATTATACAAATATACAAATACGTCTTTGTATATTTGTATAATCAAAAGAGAGAAAAAAAACAATAGAATACTAATTGGATAACAATAGATAGAATACTAATTGTTAAATTTATTAATAAAAAAATACAAAAGCAATAAACACGTAAAAGTTGTTAGTAAAGATAGAAGTAGTAACCCTATAATTCCACTTTAGCAAGAAATGCTTAGAATTTAAAAAAAAAAAAAAAAAATTTTATTGACAAAAACTACGGTTAATTGAATCAGTTAACAGTTTTATTCCAGGAAATTGATGGTAAACACTGAAAAGACCAAGAGAAATATAGAAGACAAAATATAAAACAACATACAAATAGAATAGTGATTAGCCTACATCCAATTGATTGTTGTTTGCTATGTGTACACACTCAGTAATAGGCTTCCTGCCGTTGAAAATGTGTTGTTAAATAAATAAATAAATAGAACCTGTAGGCTACACCGGTATTTTGCATTATCAATAAAGATCGACGACCCCAAAGTCATTAAAAAGTCACTTACGCTAAAATAATCTTAAAACCATTAAAAAAAAAAATACCTTACAGAGTTTTAAAATAATCTAAGCATAATTATGTATAGATTATGGGGTAAATTAATAAGCAAAACTTTAATATTTATTTCAAGGTTGTCATGATATTGAATGTAGTTATTCCATAAAATATATCCTACCTTCCGAGTGAGGCGATAATATGATGTTAGACAAGATAACATAACCATTTTTAGCACAAGTATTGTTGAATAAAATGCAAACAATTCAAAAACATTATTTTCAAAACTTAGTAAAGAAGTATTCAAGTGAGGCATTGTTTGTTTTGTTTTTTCAAAGTTAAACCACGAATACAAACGGAACTTCAAGCGAGTTGCGCGCATTAAAGTTGCTGCAATCAAAACAGCAGCCAATCAAAGGTCGGCTTGCAGATAGAATGTAAATGCTCTGATTGGCTGTTTGGTGTCTTCCTTTTTTTTGCTAGGTCTGAGAGCCAGAGTCCGGACGTTATCCACTAGCGTCTGCGTAGCAAACTCCTTAGCCGCATAGCACCCAAAAATAGCCAATCATTTGACGGTTTACTTAG
>PXIH01S0052036.1:7555-17646 GCA_003024985.2 Euperipatoides rowelli
ATTTTATTGAAACTTTGTTACAAAATAAATTGTATTTTGATTAAGAATGGAAAAAAATTGTTAGTTTAAAATTAAACATTATGAAATGGTAAGACTCCATTTAAAAAAAAAAAATCCAGAGAAATTTATTGGTTAACTTCTAGTATTATGTCTTTGGTTAACTTATAAGTTATAACCATAACTTACTATATACTGTAAGTAGATGGCGCTCATATCAAGTTTTTTTTTTTTTTTTAAATTGAACCATATGGTTAAAAATTTTCATTTATATAGCCTAATTCTTAAACCAAAAATTTATGACATTTCTAGCAAACAAAATAATTTTTAATAAACGGTTTCTTTATAAATTTTATTGTTTAATTAATAAAACAAAACTCAAATCGTCTAGACATGATGTCTATTATTATTCAACAGTCTAAAACACGTAGTCTTGCTGTAGATTTAACCTTGATCCTGTAAAATTGACAACTTTGATTACTTGAATTTAATAAATAACGTACTATATTTGTGGTTTAAATATTTCAAAACTTAGAGCAGAAATGAAGGGAACTGACTTTGAACTCTATGTAAATTCAACCTGTAGAGTTATTAATAGAATAGCCTAGCTCAAATAGTTTTAATAATAAATTTAATAACGTTAACCTTGTCTTATTTCTAACTTTAGTGTAAGTAGATTTAGATGTTACGTTCCAATTAGTTAACCATTGCAATTTTATATAGGTTAAACATTTTTATTCAATTACGTGCTCTGAAAATTTGGGTCATTCACCTTAGCCATGAAAATTCGATCTCTATATGCAAGCAGGTCAATGACATAGTTACCATTAGAAAAGCCAATATTCAAGGATGATTGGCGGATTTTAAGTATGTCGATCCGCCCATCGAATCACTTTCATTTGATGCTGCTACAAGCTTATCATGGCGCAAACAAAACACTGAAAGCATTTTATGAGTTACACAACAATAAACACTTTAAAGAAGAACTGAGAAATTCAGATCTAATAAGAACATATCGAGAATGAAAAATGTTGATATATGCGAGTTAAAAACCTGACCAATGAAAACTGACGACAGAACAGCCCTAGCTGGATATGTGTCATTGGGACGCCCGATGACGTGTGGTCCGGCATTGTTTTGTTAGTTCAATGAACTGACATTTACTGAGCCCTATGCTCACCGTTTCCATTTTTGACTCGCTCTACGGAGAAAGTGTTGACCAAAATATAATATTTTTTATTTACTTAATTTGATGCAAAATTATGTCCACCCATGCATACCACTGCCACTATATTACGTGACGGCAATTAAAGCCCAGCCAAGGAAAATCGTTAGAGACTGGCATATGACCTACATTTGCCCTAGACTTGAGCCCTTAATATAATTTTTGAAGGTCGCTCTAGTACTTTATCTAAAGATGAAAGAAGAAAAGGAAGAAGATTCTACTGTACCAGAATTAGGTAAGCCAAATCTTAATTTATTTTGTTGTAAAAAGTGAGTTTGCTTGGAATAATACCAGATTAAAAAATGTAGGTTATTGTCACATCGCTCTGAAAGGGGAGGGGGAGGGGGGAGGCTGTAATGATAATTTTAGCATTATTGTCCTAGCTTTACGTTCTTATAAATGCTATTGTTAACGGCGTATAAAATCAGTATCCAAATTTTGAATTTGGCTTAAGAACAATTTATACCATGGCTTAATTTTTATTTATAGGCTATCCCAATTCTCTTTTTTACACAAGTATTTGCAGTTCCATTGATTAGACAAAGGAATAAACCGAATGAAGTATTATTGTTCTTCGGCCCAGTTAAATCAATTTAACTATGGCCTTGTACCACTTAAATTCAAAAGGATTATTTGCCCAACTTAAAAATCGTTGTCAATATTTAGAGATTAAAATAGGGAAAAATAATTGTGATTTTTTAATTACAGTACATTAAGACACAATGTCAACCGGTTTATTTGTCAGAGTTTGATTAGGAATAATTATTCAGATCATGTAAATGGTGAGAGGTCATAGAGAAAGGAAAAGTGCTACAAAAACAACAATGAACTCGTTTCTGGCTAATGGCCGGTTGAGTCTGGGCGTGATTTAGGTCAAAAAAGAAAATGTAGGAGCTCCTGATTTTCTCGAGTCTGACTTTTTATAAAGAAGTGGTTACGCTCAAATGATTCTCGACACCACCTTGGAATGAATATAGTCCACTTTCTCTTGTCTAATGGATGATTTTCTATTTTGTGAGTTATAAAACAGTATTGATCGCAAGATACAATCTTGATTAGCCTAAATTAATAATTTATGAACCGTCTGAAAACTTGGCACAACCTAAGATTCCTGAAGCTTACATTTGTCATCTAAAATATTTAACATTCTTGCTGAAAATTAAAAATAGGACAAAGCCCACCATTTTTGAAAAGTGCTAAATAATTACAGTATGTATTAATAATGTGGTGGTAATATCTTTGATTCTATCCTCCTAGTGTATACGGTAGGCTTAACGTTTAACGTTGCCTACTGTATAATAGGCTTAATTAAAGTTATGTAATATACAGTATTATACTGTATATTTTATCACTAGCACAAATATTATTTAATGACAACCATATTAGAGTAGCCTAGACAATTTAGTTTATATTAAATTTAAAATAAAAATCAAGTTATAATCAAGTGATATAATAATATTACAGTATTGAATTTGGAATTGAACATTTTTTTTTTCTTTTAATTAAATTACAATACTGTATACTGTACTATAGCTACAGTAGTAAAATATATTTTAATTCTGGTACTGTGTAGGTTGCTATAGCCCTATGCAGTGCATCGTATAGGCCTATAGCTTAAAATTTTTCTACATACACAGGTACAGGTATACTGTATGTTTATACTGTAGCCTACTTAATGCACAGCTTTTTAACCTGTTAGCAAGGTATCCTTTAAGAATTTTGAGATTACATATGCAAATTTTTCATAAAATTAAAAATATGATTATACAATACTTAATAGATGAAGTGTTCCATTCCTATCTGATGACCGGAATAAGAATGATGATTATTTGAAATGATGTACCACCAGACATATGAACATCAGATAATAGACAAAAGTTTAGAATTTGTTGTTATAAATATTTGATGGATAAGCATTATAGTGAAATGTAAATCTGTGCTATTATTTTGTTAATGTTTTTATTAGTAGACTAATTTATGGTGACTGATAGAAAATTGATAGTTTTTATCTTTTTGTTTTGTTTATATAATTTTGCGACAATTGATCTTGAAAAGCTTCCTTAAATTAATTTTTTTGGTTGTTGGGCTTCTTGCAGCGATAGTCTACGGCAGAAAATTCAGTTGGCACTTAATACTGCTGCTAGAGCTATGGTGTTCAGTCACTACACACCATAGATCATAAGTACCTCTAGTGCTTCGGAGGCATTAAAGATATTAATTGAATACGGTACCGCTGAGCTTAAATCGGTTATTACACTATGTCCAAATGATATGGAAATCTTTACACTATACGGCTCTTTATTGATTATAATTTTGATAGATTAAAAAGTTCGTATGGCTTATCCAACATCAGTGGTAAGTTAATTCCGGTTTCCATTCAAAACTCCAACACATTGCATAGTTTTAGAAGTTCTTACCATAGCTTCCTTATGTCACCTCTTAACTAAACTATATTAGTCTCGAGTATTGGTCTATATATTTATCATCTTTGTATATTTATTATTTACTATTCAATTGGATCTATTTATATAGTTTTATTTATTAATAATTATTTATTTTTATCTTGTACATTTACTCTTTGTATATTTAATTAAACCAAGGATTTTGTACAGCATCACAAGATGAAGTTTCTGATTAAATAGACAATCTTAATCCTAAAGTACACAGATTATTATTTTACAAAGGTATAAAGAAATTTAATGTTTCAAAAAGAATTTATAAAATTTAAACAGATAAATTCTTAAGAAAATTGTATGTTTTTCAAGAATATTCAAGAAGCGATGGGATAAGATAGATGGGAATTATTAAAGTATAAGATGTTTAATGATTTGTGTAAATTATTTCCTGTAGCCTATATTTTGCATTATAATAGTTTGACAGGAAAGTGTGGTAGTGAACACTATATAGAGTATGTAAGTTATAATACATTATATGCTGAAGATTGGGTTTTATATTTACAATAGCCTATACAGTAGCTTACCAGATCATAACCGTATACATATTATGTAGCCTACTGTATAACTACATAGCATATACAGAATACAGACATATATACATACACACACTGTAGCCTATACAGTATAATGTGCAATTATACATTTAGAGGCCCTCGCTAAAGCTCGTTGGTTTTGGGGCACAAAATTTACAAGTCCAATTTTTTTTTGCAAACTTTAAAACATTTTTAATTGGAAACAAATAAATGATGTATAAAATATAATTATTAAGTACAATTTAGCCCTCCCTCCATAAATTAAATTAAAGTTAGCATTTTTTATAGTCTATAAATAGCCTAAATGGTTAATTCAATCAATTGTTTTATGTGAGTGTATCCATCCAGACTATACACATTTTTACCAAGAGTGTGCAGTGTTTTTATTCAAATTTTAAATTCTGTATATCTTACAATAGGCTATTGTATATTAGTGTATTTATTGTAGTGTATTTATACATTATCGGTAACCTAAATGAGTTAATCAGTAGTGTAAAAAGAGATACTTTCTTAGTTTCCCTCCATCTATAAACTTATAACATACCATTTGCCGACTAATCAATTTACTAGTAACCTGTAGCATATCTTTACCTAGAGAAAGCTTTAATAAAAGCTTAAAAGACCAACAAAATGATAACAGATTGAGCATTCTATATCTCTTTAGACTGAACGCCTTGACCGTGTCTTGTGCTTAATGTTTACCCTTCTGTTGAGTCACGATCATTTATTTTTGCTTAATTTAATTTATTTCAATTCGTCAATCACAATTCAAATTTTAATAATATACTAGTTGTTACTTTTTAGTTTCATTTGTCTGTGTGGTCGGTGGGCTGTACTAGGTGTTTCTCTTTGACATTTAGAGAAATGAGCCTCAGAATGTAATTACTAATTCTGGTCTGAGCACGGCCCTCCTTATTAACCTTTGGGTTGTTGTATCAAAAACACTAAAATTATATTAAACCTAATCCTGTTCATTCATAGGCCTATAGTTTTATTTCAGGTGCCAAAACATCTTTATTCTATTTATTTATTTTCAAGTTGCAGGTGTTTATCAGTAAGTTGTCGTGTTGCTGTCGGCACAGTTCCAAGGTTGATATCTCAGCTGTTTACTGTTTTTTTTTTATGCTTCTAAATTCAGAGAGTATAGCTATAAGTTATTTTAGTATTTTTACTAATTTTTATGTTAGGGATCAAATATTTTTATAGGCCTATATTTTTTATTTAGTCAAAAGGAATCAAATTTACAACCCCTTTATTGTTTTTATTTAAAAATTTTGCTTTGGGGAAAGTCCCGTCTTGACCGAAACACTTTGTCTGCTAAATTACATACAGTAACTTAGCCTATATTGAATACTTTGTTCAATATACTGTATGCAATGTAGACTCGTTTAAAACAAGATTTCAATTTATATATTTTTTAAATAGAGAAGTAGGCTAATATAGCCTACCTATATATTTTTGCTCAATAAGCTCTTTGATCCTTGTCAATGTCTTAATTCTGACTTTTAGTTGGTCAAAATATTTTAACAGACACGGTCTATTTTCTTCCCAAGAGAAAATTTATTTTTGTTATGTAATAACTTGTTTTGCTGCTATCTTATCCATCTAGGTTAACATGAATACATTAGGCTGAAACAAACTGTCATGGCGTCTTATTAGGCCTATTACAGTATTTGTGCATTTCTAGTTTTTAAACACATTTTTTTGGATAAATTTTTAAGTTATCGTACCTGTCATTGTATCTTTTATATATTTCAACTAAATTTTCTTTTATCCTTACTTGGATTTTTATTATTCACCTGGCTCTATTCCTGTCAACATAATTCAAAATATTAATTTGATTGCTATCAAATTTTAAAAAGCCAGCCACTTAGATTAAAAAAAGTAACTTATTCTTTAATTATCTACGTACACCTAATCTAAGATATGCCAATCATTCTCGTCAACTGGATTTAATCGTGACTCAATCATTAAGAGAGATGGAAATCTTCAAATATGTCTATCCTAGAAGGGGATCATCTTCATAAAAAAATAGATTGAAGGTTTACCCAATACCTACATTAATCACATCAAACTCTCAGAAAATCTCTCATCGCTATATTACTATAATTTAATTAGAATAAATTCAAGCTAGACTATATTAAATACTAATTCCCAATAATTATATAGGGTACTTAAACATTAGATCCATTTATAATAAATTTAATTAAATTCTGTCTTGTGTGCTAGTGAAAATTCTGTCATGGCCATGTTGACTGAAACTGTACAGATGTTTTAGCTTTTGAAATGTAAAAAAAAAAAAAAATTTCTTCGGATTTAAAAAACCTGACAAGTTATGTGGTGGATAATTGTCTATTTACCTTAATGTAAAATTCAAGGTCCTATCTGTTTAAAATACCCTCTTCTAGATGATAGCCTACAGAGGCTTATGTTCAGACCGCCTTACCTACCATGATCTGATCCCTGGTTTGCATTATAGTTTTATAGCTTACTTTCCACCAAATAAAAAGAATGATAAAGACTTATTTGTTTATTCACAAGTTGACAAATTTTTACAAGAAATCATCTAGCATATAAGTTTTTCTTCTGCCAATTCAAATACCTCATAGAAATTAATGGGTTAGAGGTGAGGCAAAAGTTGTCTAAAAATTTGACATGTTAAAATATATTAATGTAGCCTACCGGTACGTGGTACCTTACTGTGACTCAACCAACCAACACTTCAATATTATCATTGACAATTAGTTCAAGTCAGAAGTATTTAATCACATATATGACATTTTATTTTTGCATATTTCATTTTTACTACTATGTACAATAATAAACCGTGCAGCCTTCCAAGATTAAGATATTGGGATCACAATCAGTCGAGTGAATAGGAGCAGGATTGGAGATGTTCTAAAACTAAGAGCATCTTACGAGAAGTTAGGAAGACCGTGTTACATGTTGGACACTTGAAGACTATCAGATTGCCTAATTCCTCCAGTTAAATGGAGAAAAACAGCAAAGGAGTAATACAGGACAAAAAAAGGAACCCAAAGTATTCTCAAGCAGAGAAAAGCTCTGACATTAGGCATAAGACCACAAACACACCAAAAGCAAAGAAGAAACACAATCAAAAGGGAAATCCGAAGAGGAAAGGGAGGGGAATCTATATCAAATTTCAAACAGGATAGGAAAACAAATGTACTAGAGCTGAGAAAGATCAAAATGGCAAGTCATAAATTGAGAAGAGGAAATTACTGATGGAAAATACAACAGAATTGTCCAATCAGAGAAGAATAACCAAGAAAGAAGAACCGAAGGTCAAAGAAAATAAATGATTAGCAATAATACACAAAGTGTAATCCATAAATGTCCTAATAAAAAAAATAAAAGTAAAAGCGAAGAAGAAACACCCAAAAAAAAAGGAAAATAGAAGATAGAGAGATTCAGATAGCTGGGGGAGGATAGATGTTCTAAAATGGTGCCAGACAACGCCAGGTACTTTATGCTAGTGTATTATATATAGGCTACTGTATGTCATAGTTTAGCGTATACTAGGACCAGATCTGTTGATAGATAAAATGATTTGATGGCTGAATATACAACAATCCCGCCATTCTCTTCTCAAACCATTTTATTTAATTTTGTGCAAATAATGTCCCTACCACATCACCAGAATCTTAGAATGTTATTGTTTTAGACACAGTGATAAATCCCACAGATAGATACAACAGCCTGGGACTTTTTAGGGGATATAGGTTCCTAAAATCTGGGGGATATACCTCCTAATCCAAGCTACGCATTCTAAAACTCATCAGGTGAAACATTAGGAATGCTCTGCTACAAACAGCCACAATGTTATAAATTAATTAATAATAATAATAATAAAATAATAATAATCAGCAGTTCAAGACAATCAATGATGGTTAATTATAGCTGGTTGAAATCCACTTTGAGATAGAAATCTTTCTGATGGAGAAAAATATCAAATTACAACAAACTTTACATGTGCTAATGGTATAAATAAATAAATGTTATATTAAAAAAATCAAAGTATTAACTGTTATGCCAACTTTAAAATATCTCCTCACAGTTTAAGTTGAACCAAACACAGTGTACTCACATTATGAGTTTCAAGGTACTGTCATAAAAAATGTCTTTTATCAGGAGTGCTGTTATAAAAGGAGTTGCTGAAAAAATGTAAAGTGGATATAAAAAAAAATTAATTTTTATTATAAAAGAATCATATATTTTTCTTCATTAATTAAACATTGTTTCATGGAAATGATTTAAAAATAATGCATGTACAAACTTAAAATTTCAAACAAAAGTAGAAAAAAAATATGGGGATTTTGTTTCTGTAATTCTTCTGGACTTGAAGCAAATAAGACAATGTCATCGGCAAAACATAGATGGCTCAAATATGCTCCATTTATCCGTAATCCAGTATTTCCCAATCCAGCCTGCTAAAGACTTCTTCAAGGGTAGCTATAAATAACTTTTGAGAGATTGTGTCACCTTGACNAACACCTTTTTCGATTTGGATCTTGGTGTCTTTATGTAGTCTCACTGTGGATGTTGCCTTATACAGTATATGTTATTGATCAAATCAATATATGTTATGCCTTGTCTTTTTAGGGCATCCAATAAAAATTGAATATACTGTATGTAATCAAGGCTTTTTCATAGTCAACAAATCCTATCTAGATGCAAAGAGGAAGTTCATATTCATTGCATCTTTGAATGATTTCTGGTACTACTTGCAGGTAGTCCATAGTGCTAAATTCACTCTGGAAACCAGCTTGTTCTTTTGATTGAGCAGCATCCAATTCTTTTGCAATCTATTTTTCAGAACATTGTTGAAAATTTTGTATATGACTGGTAACAAGCTTATAGGTCTGTAATTTTTCAGGTATATTTCTTTGTTTTAAGCATTCTGTAAAACACCGAGCAAGTGTTTTTTTAGTTCTTCACCACATGATTTTATAATATCAATTGTTATGTTGTCTTCTCCTTGTGCCTTTCCATTCTTCATGTGTTTTACTACACATGCTTTACATCTTCTGTGAGTACATGTACATCAATCATTGTGTCAGTTAATTAATTTTTTAAGCTTTATTTTTAATGTTATTACTACTGGATTCATCTGACTAAGTTCTTTATTCCTAATAAGAATACAATCTTTTTTCTTTTATTGCTATTATTTGATTTTTCCCAATCATTAACCTTTGTTTAGTTTTCTTCAAACTTTTATATTCCTCTATTGTTTATTGATCAAATTACAGTAAAATGCTTGTACTTTCTCTGTAATGCATTTTCATAATGTTTTGCAGAGCTCAACATATTCCATTTTGGACTTTGAATCTTCCTTGTTTTTCATTAGATTTTTAGTTCTTGTGTTAGTTTCTTGTCAGGTTTATTGTCTTTTGTTCCAGCGATACATTTTGCAGCATTTAAGTTATTTTGTTTGATAGTAAAGTTGATTTTTTTCTAGATCTTCTACCTCTTTTTGCGTATCTATTAATGGGCTGAATCTGTTTTTGAGTTCTAAAATTCTTGTGTGTGTTTCCTCAAGTTATCCATATCAATTGACAAACTTCCTTTTGACAAGTTTAAACCTTTCGAGCTCTACATTTAGAATTGTACGGCATCTTACTAGCTTGTGATCACTGCCTGTGTTGAATTGGTTGAGTATTCACACACACATATATATACTGTGATCGCGCTGTAGATAGCCATTTTCGCATTTGGCGATTTTTTAATCCTTGTTGCGAATGTTTTATTTAAATGGCGAATGTTATGGCGATTCAATATAGACTACTGTATTTTGTGTGTGTGAATTTGGGAGCAAAATGGTTAAATTTATTACAGTATATTAAAGCCTTTAAGACTCAT
>PXIH01S0052042.1:0-10105 GCA_003024985.2 Euperipatoides rowelli
ACTCCTTTTTGAAATCTGTTTTCACCCATGTGTTGGGCATCGTTAGCCTACCTTAAGTTCTAAATTTCGTGGGAAAATCTTCAGGAACAACACCATAATCAAATCTAGAAATTTTCTGTTTAACACAGAAAATATGGACAAGACATAATATAAGGCAACTAATGTTGCCTTATAAAAAGTTTTGTGTTATTATTATCAGATTTTCAGAGAAGACCGTTCTTCAAAATAATAAAATAGGTGGTTGACTTAAGTGACACCTGGCGGACTCTTCGAACTTCAGGTGTTTGTCTCTTGTAAAGTATATTTGTTTTATATGGTTTTTATTTAGAATTTTTATTTTATTTAATGATATAACTTTATTTAAGTACATCATCTTATGTGTGGCTGTTTTATATTTGATTTACATTTGATTTAGTAAACCTGTTATTCATGTTTTTTCAAAATTGTCTCATATGTTGCTATTCAAGGATTCTTTAATAATCATCATGTTACCCAGACTCCTTCTATTTGTATCATCTAGTGCTACTGTTCAGGCCTTGTTCAATTTACTTTTGGTTATTATATTTATAGCACAAACGGATAAACCTGTTGCCATCCAGATGGTGAGTCTTTATAAGGACAATATTATCAATAACTTTAGAAAATTTGAGTCTCTTCTCATGCCAGAGTCTATTGATTTTGTAGTTACCAACGAAAATTTTAAATTATAACGGTTTTCGTTGCAGATGCTATTATGAATTCCAATATAGTAAATTTTTTGATACTGTGGATGTCTTTGTGTATTGTTTTAGCAGAGCTGGCTGATATTTTGGCAGACTATGGAGCTATTGTAAATATGAGGCCTACGCAGAGGACACTGGCCGAAGATGTGTTTTTCGACACTACGCCAGTCTATGACACATTTATTCTTAGGGAGGGAATGAACTTTACTAATCTTCCTTATTTGATAAAGTCAAAGTTGGACCTGTGCGGGAGAGTAAGCTCCTCACATTGCCCGCGGGCCTGTTTCCGTTGTAAGGAGATTGGACATAATATTAAGGAGTGTCCGGTAAGAAAATATCCTATTTGCAATTCTGTACTTTGGGTTGGGCCGGATGTTAAACATGTTTGTTCCAAGTCCTATAGTCAGGTGGTCTAGTAGAGCATAAATTAGGATGTGTAGGGATTACCTAATCTTTCTTTATGTGATGGGAATCAGGCTGTGAGTCAGGGTGGATCATAAGACCTATATATCTCACAGCCCACTCCGGCTGGACATTTGTCTATTTTGTCTGAGAGGTCAGTAAAGCAGGGTTCAATTCTGAGTGGCCCACTCACTGTCATTGATCCGACTCAATTTCTAATTTCTCTTCAGATATCTCTCATGTTACAAAATCTGAAATGGACTTTTCTTCGAATCTTAAGGTTTTGAAGGATTCTGTAAAAAGCTAGAGATTGACAATGTTTGAACTAATTATAGTGCTTTATTGGTTTTATAGAACTCTGAACTTTTATAGTATTTTATGTGCATTTATATTATTTGATTAGATGTGGGTTTTGTTGGAGGGGGGAGCACTAATAGGGGTTTCAGTTTTTGTTCATTTTAATGAGTTTTCATGATTTCTGGGGAGTTTTTATGATTTCTGGGCTATTTTTTTTTTGTTTGTTTTTTTTTCTACTGTATGCATTGTATTGTTTTGATGCTGTGTTTTTTTTTTTTTTTTTAATAGCTTAAACTTTTATGGCTCATTTAACAAGGAGTATGAACATATTGTGGTTAAATATACAAGGTTTCAATGTTAAGCAAAAGCAAAAGTTGTTGAAAGCTTTTTTACTCTTTCATGATATTGATGTGTGTTTCCTTCAGGAGACTAAGCTGAATAATGGGGGTGGGGGATGGGTAAATAAAGTTTTTTTTTATGATTTTATAATGTATTTCAAGGAAATGCACCAAGGCTTGCCAAGGAGTTATGGTCATGATTTCAAAGAGATTTGTCAATAGCAAAGGCTACATCAAGATATATTGTGCTGTGGATGGTGTATGATGTGAATCAACTTATAATGATGAACTACTATGGCCCAAGTCAGTGTGTAATCAATAGGGATATATTTTCTGAAATGATTTCACATTTCCCAGTAAGGAGAGATTACATCGTCTTGGACAGTAATTTTAATATACTCTCAGTTGTGTCAGGATCAGTTTTTCATTGTGGTCTTTAACAGATTATCCATGGTTTATGTGTAGCTTTGCATGGTAGGGAAACCTTACCGATGCATCTCTCCCAGGCTTCTTATTTTTATCTAAAGGCTGGGTCGATAGAAATTATTTTAATATTCATTTTACCACATTTACTGACCATGCAGCATTAGTTCTAAACATTTGGACCATTGCTTTCTCGGCAGGTACCTCTTTATGTCATATTACAGCGGCATCTCTTTATTGCTCCTATCCTTAGTTTTGATCCTTTGTTTTTATCAATGTTTATATGGATGCCCTTGAGTTGCTTTTCCAAAATTATATTGACAATTATTATAAATTTAAATTACGTTTTGTAAACAAGCTTATGTACTTCAGTCATTATGCTAAGTATGCGGAAAGTCAGAGATCAACAGATTTATGGGATATAAAGAAGGCAATGAAAAACATTGATGGTACACACATACCGTTTTATCAAAAATGTCAGAAGGAGCATAACATGTTATTGCAACATCAGTTTTCCAAGAAGGTTTGTCTTTTGATGAAAAAGATTGTAGCCACGAGGCAGAAGATATCTGCTCTTACCACTTCCATGCTGTTTAAAAAGATTCCTTCATCCCTGGTGGCTTTATTTTTTGACTATCAAGAAAATTTAACTGGTCTTCTGATGGTTAACCACATTTATCAAAACTTTGCACATGTTTTTGATCTGTTTTGTGTTTGTCACATTGATTATTGTAGGAAAGTTGTTTTACCTATCCATGACCTCATTGATATCCAGAATAATTTTGAAATTAATGTGAGGAACATCAAGGAGGCCATGTCTCAACTTAATGTGCATAGTTCACTGGTGGCAGATTTGCTGACGGTTCGGCTTTTTTTACTTTTTGACCACATTTTCATCCCTAATTTGGTTCTTATTTATAATGAATGGTTGTCTCAGCCATATACAGACATGCCTATTATGCACTCCAACTTACTCTTACACCGGAAGAGGGATGTCAATCCTGATGCAGGGCTCACCTTGGCATTTACATGTCCTATTAACGTGCAGGACATAGACTCCAAGATATTTTGCTAGGATTCTAAACAATAGGTTGAATCATCTTTTGCCCTCCACTCTCTCTCCTTTCCATTTTGGAATAAAGATGAAGACTATTCATACTCCTATTAATGTTCTACAACAGGCCCTCTTTTTTGTGAAGAAACATAGGATGATGGACGTTGACATATTTTTTGCAGATATTAGCAAGGCCTTTGAATTTGTAAGCCACAAATTTTTGTTAGACCACATTATTCATATTTAGGCTGCTCCTCGTTGTCACATGGAATTATTAATTATTTTTGGAATAAATATGTTTCCGTAAAATACCAAAGTCGTTTGAATTATTCCATTTCTGTGAAAAGAGGATCATACAGGCATCCCCCTTAAGCACAAATTTGTTCACAGTTTATTTGGATAGTCTTATTGTAAGCTTATATAATTTGGACATTGGAGTATGGATAGTGGATACCCACTTTGGATGCTATGGTTACCGTCATGTCATACGTTGATGATGTTACAGTTTTTGCAAGTGGTCAATATAATATGCCAAGAATGTTTGAACTTTTGCATGCCTTTTCTTCTCAAACTGGATCTGTTTTTAACCCACTCAAGATGCATGTATGGTACCCATTTGATAAAAGCATAGACCACCGATAAAATGTTGCTTTTCCTCAAACTTTTTTAGGCATTCTTTAGCCATTTGGGGAATTATGGTTAAGTGCACACTGCAGGAGCAGATTCTTTCATGCTTTCTACAAACACAGTGAGCACTGTTGGGAAAGCCTTTTTCATTATCGACAAAAGTTAGGATTATATTTTTCCCCTAGCATTTTATTATGTACCACATGTTGCTTTTAAAAAGACTTTTGTTAACCGGTTATACACAATTGTGCACAGGATTTTGTAGGGATGAGGCTTGTCCACATCTCCAGGTGACACCTTTGTCTTTCTGTTAAGCTTGGGGTGCATAATTTCCACAGGTTAGAATCGGTTATTCGGGCCAACCATTTTATTTCCTACATTTGTTATGCCCGATATTTGAATGATGTTCTGCATATTGTGCCGACTCATACTCTGCCACCATATCAGGATGAGCCAATTTTTCTGGGACATTTGTGGCGGACCTTCCTTGTTTGGCAGATTCCCTTGACTTTTGCAATACTGGCAAGTTCACTCATCGGTTATACTCAGTTTACTTGGATAGTGACTATGTGCCTGCTCTTATTCAAAGACTTATTGTTCCATACTATAAACATTTTAGGAAGTATTATTTTGCTGCCAACCTATATGATTTTACCTTCAGGATTTTTACTCATTCTGTATGTATGAGGGATGTCTTGATTATGCATTTCTCTTTTAAACTTGATCGTCAGTGTCAATTGTGTAATCACCAAGAGACTTTGCAACATTTGCTGACCGAATGTCAGCATTTTCATGAGGCCTGGAGGAGTGATTCCTAATTTTTTGCTTTTGACTTTTTTTCAAGACCACTGTATGATGTGCTTTCGGATCTTCTATTGCATAAAAGCTATATGATGGTTGGTATTCTTTTCATTTTGGAAAGTAAGGAACCTCAGAATCATTGAGAGTGTCCACATGCGGTCATGACCTTATTTGTTACTCCAGTTTTCTGATTTGGTTAAAAAGGATTCTTTAGCCTTTTGCAGTCTTTGAGTGAAAGTGGATTAAACCAGCCTTGCAGGAATTTTTGATTTTTTTCTGAGGGAGGTAGTTATGATAGAGTAGGAATTTCTGGTCTGTTTCCTTCTTTTATTTGGTTGATTGCATCATTTACTTTATGTAAGCCCATGCCATATTTTGATTAGTGGGTTTAACAACCCTTTTTGCTAAGTCTTTCTATTTTTTGAATGGGCCTTGTAACTATGTCTCTCACAGTTATGAGGAGTACATTTGAATTTTAATGTATTTATTTTTTTGTTGAATAAAAGTTTAATGGGGACATTTATTTTGAGAATAAATGTCACCATATGTGAAAGTTTCCAGTTTGTAATAACTTTGAACAATTCTCATTGTTAATAAAACCAGGAAATTTTACTTATTTTTATTTTGTGTTTGATGATATTGGCCTAATGATTTTTCCTTCTCACATTCTGAATATTTTTGGGTATTTTGCTGTATTGTTACTTATCTTGTATTATATTGCAAAGAAAACTTAGATCTAAATGGAATTCGTTTCATACTGAGATACTGGCTGACTCAAAATGAGTTATGCACAGTGTATAATGCAATCATCGAACTACTGTATGGGGCTTTTGCAGCCCAAGATTATTCATAAACTACAAAGTTTTAAACTCTAGGGCTAGAGTCATTGTTAATGACCTAGAAGATATAGTGCTACTGGAGATTTGAATTTATTAGGTTGGGCTTCTTTGATCTGAAGAGAAATTTGCATATGGGCATCTTAATTTTAAAATGTATAAATGGTCATGCACCTGGGACATTAGTTGATTTGATAAAAAAAACATGTGATATACAACTTAATTATAATACACTTCAGAGTCACGTGGGAATTTATGTATTCATCAAAGAAACTCTAAATTAGGTAGCAAATCATTTTTGCATATTGTACCCAAAAACAGGAATGATATCACAAGTGTTATTTGCTCTTTACCAACCGTTAGCTATTTTATACAAAACTATTCTAAATTTATTTTTGAGCTTCATAAGATCTTGAAATTTCTGATTATTTTTTTTAATATTTCATTTTTGTTTAATTGTTTCATGTGTGTTTATAATTTTGTAATAACATTTTTTTTTTATTAAACAATATTTTATTGACCTAAGGGAATGGAGATCAAGTGGTTCGCTCTATGGCAGGAATCTGTAGTAAATTAATCTGACCCATNCATTTCAACAAACTGTTTATAGCAGTTATCAATACCTACTAGGATTAAAATGGACGGATTATACACTTTTGTAATAACATTTTTATTTTATTTATTTTTTTCAACTTTTTTTATCTATTTACAATAGACTATGGGTCTGGAAGACAATTACTGTGAAGATCCCTTGATCGCTTACAAACTAAACTAAACTGTATAATTATATGTTTTAGAATAACTAACTGTAAGTCTATTGGATCTCATCCTGTACTTGATTAGTTGTGATATAGTATCTCATATTTTTTTAAAAATTACCCATGGTTCCCTAATGTCTATTTATAAGGCCACTTCAAACCCATAAAAAAAAATTTATGTATTAAACATTATAGTGTAGTTCTTCTTAAATATATAAGAACTGGCATAATAGCTCAGTTGGTAGAGTTATGTGCTATAATTGCTTGTTGCTGATTTGACACGGGCTGAAGTTTTTTTTTTTTTTTTACTGAATAATTGATCTACATTGAAGAAAAAAATATGCTATTATTATTGGTGTCTATCATGCATTTTCTAGCTAAATTTTGAATTTTATTTGCAGTCAAACAATTAAGTCAGCCTTGATCCTAATCCATTTAAATGAATAAATAATTATACCCGAACCCTTATATTCTACCACTATTAGTATAGAATCTGAGTATAAATATAGAGTACGTTAATAACCGACTTAAAGTAGCAGACCAGATCCCAGACTGTGTGTCCGAACTTATCTTGTGCTTATTCATTGAGAGTGGAAAGCTTGTAATCAAGTATAAAAAAAATTTTTGAATACTGCTAAACCCTAAAGTTTTTAATTTTTTTTTTTTTTTAATATATCAAATTTATTTGGCCTGTGTTTATTCTTCCAATTGTGTTAGATTTTCAAGTCTTTCAGAGAGAAAAATTCTAATATATTTTTTAATTGTTTGTTTATTGATGGCTTTAACAAATTAAATTATCTAACAAAAATCTTTAAAATATTAGGAATCACGTCCAAAGATTTAATTATTTAAGAAATATTATTTGCATTTCAGTCTGGGTAGGATTTAATTAGGGGTCCTTTTTAAGTAGAAATGTATCAAAATTAACATTAGACAAACATTAGACACTAACTTGTTCAACTGTAGGATAATCGACTACGCCTACCCACACACTTTCATCTTATCTTATTTGTGTGTTTATTATACCTCAGTCACATGAAAGCCAATGCAACGGCCTTCTTATACAAAGACTGGCTAAACTAATTGGTTTTCCAAAGTCTTAATTATGGGAAGTGGGGTTAGGGTGGCACTTTGGTTGGGGGCTGAATATTATTTCACCCACAAACTGGGGAGTACAACTATTTAATCTATTTTTATATGTATGTCAAAAGCGAATTTTTACAACATCAATGGTAATTTAGTGAAAATAAACCCATTTTCCTTTCCCAGGAATCTCTAAATATAATTTTTTATATGATCTAAAAAGTACCACAACTTTCAAGTTATATTTTTTTTTTTTTATTTATTGAGTCTAAGATTTCAAAATCAAATAATCTATTTGGAAGTCCTGTCCAATTCAAAATATTTCAAATACCTACTAAAAAATTGGCTCTTGCTGTAGATTTAGAACATTTTTTAAAGTTTAAATTAATGACATCTTGTTCAGAATGCACCTTCCTTTACAAATCGGTCTTAAATATTATTTTCTTCCAAAATAATAAGCTTGAATTATATCACAATTGTGAAGATGTTGTTGGGCTATTCTTATATTTTGTTTTTTAAGATGAATATGGGAGACATCCAGTATGATTTTTTTGTTGTTGTTGTTGTTGTTTTTACGTTCTGGATAGCTTATTCATCTTACAATATCTGTATTGTTTAAAAAATAAAAATCAATGACAATAGTCAATATGATTTTGAATATAATATTTTGTAAACAATGAAGCAATGAAATCGTCATAATTGTAACATTTTGTATAATGATATATTTACGTTATGTTTTTAAGAAGATTAGTATGAATGGTAAAGGTAAGACTATTATCAAATACCATCTAAGTTACTAATTTTATTTAATTTATTTATAGGTTTATTGTCTATGTGAATATCAATATAATTTTTTTCTATCCTACTGTTTTAAAATAATTAACTGTAATTCTATTGGATATCAGCAAGTGTGTTAGAAATTTTTGGATTAGGAATAATATGGTGTACTTGATTGATTGCAATATATAGTAACTTGTTTTTTGTTTTGTTTTTTCACATTGCCCAAGGTTTCTAATGTTAACTTATAAGGCCACTTCAAACCATTAAAAAAAATGTCATTTTAATTATTAACATAAACATCAGAGTAGATTTGACACTAGCGTCTATTTTTATTTATTTATTTTATATACATGATTAAGTCTAATAGACTTTTGCATGGGTAGGCAAGATATATTTATGCTATTCAATTATTAGAATTTAATTGTTTTACAGTCAAATGTACTACAAAGAAAATTTAAAATAAAAAATAAATATACAAACAGCAAAAAAAAAACAATCAAAATGTTTAAGATTAAATGTTACATAATACCAAACTATTTTAAAACATTACAATTGTACACATATTACAATATTACAAATTCCAAAGTATAGTAAAAAAATCTGTCTTTATTAATAGTGTTTAATGAAATCTGTCTTTATTAATAGGGTTTAATAAAAATATGTCTAAACATGATTTGAATTTTTTTAAAGAAGTTTCTCTATCAAAGATAAAATAAAGTTTGTTCCATAGTTTAGATGCTCTATGTATTATCATAAAGTCCAATCTTTTTGTTTTCCTGAAATTTATTTGAAGTTTGTAAACATGACCTCTGCTATTTTCTCTTCTATTTATTTTAAACAAACCTTGAAAATTCTCTGCAACAAAAACTTCATTAAATATATAAATGATGTCACCTCGTTTAGCTCTAACATTTGGAGACTTAAGAATTAATAGCAATCTCTGTTCTAGGTTTTATGAGCTAAACCATTAACAGATTTAGACATTCTCCAGAAATTGTTTTTTAATCTTATCAGAATCTTTTTTTATTTAAAATGAACCAAGCTGTATGACAATAATCAACCATTAATAATTTGGATTAGTAAATCTTAGAAAAATCCAACCATACTTTTAATGAAGAAATTAAAAATTCCATCTCCATTATGTGATTTTGAATCTTTAAGATTCAATATAATAGCTAATATTACTCTTGTAAACACTGCAAAACTATTCTGATCAAGCAATGGCAAAGTTATAACCACTTTACAATTAAATCTTGTATAATATTGCAGAGGAGGCCCTGCTCATCAAATCGTTTTCTCGAGTAATCAAATTATCTTTCATCTCCAACTCCTTGATTTGATCACTATTAAATTTAGAATAACTTTTTAATTATATTTATAAATGATGGGATCATTTTTTAATTTTTCTATCAAGGATGATTCAAAATTCTTTCTACTATCTCTAATTAGATTATTTAGCTTATTTTGTAAAGTTTTATATTTGTCTCTAACCTCAACAAATTTAATTTTCTTATATTTTCGGAAAATTTTATTTTTTTGAGCAATTAAAGCCTTTATCTCTTCTCCAATCCATGGGAATCTTTTATTTTTATTTATAACATATTCCTGATGAGAAATTGTCTTTACATGACTATAGAAAAAATGATTTGCCTAATATGTTCAACAATTTGATCATAATCATTTTGAAGTTATCTATAGCTTGAACATATTACTATAATTTATTTTAACCAAATCAACTTCAATTCTGCTAAAGTCTATATTATGAAATCCAAAAATGAGAAAGAACAATATTCATCTATTGAATTTACTTCATAATTAAAAGATATAATGACATTTATTTATTTAGCAGATGCATAAGTCATTAATGAAATAAAATAAAATAAAATAATGACTTGTTACAATAACTTAGTTGCAAAAGTATTTTTGGAGATTAAAATATACAAGTCCAATAAGATCATTAATTAAATAAAGTTTACACAATAAA
>PXIH01S0052067.1:0-11124 GCA_003024985.2 Euperipatoides rowelli
CCCCCCTGCCATTACTAACGTAACAAGTAACTTTTCTAGTTACTTTTGTAAAAAGTAACTGTAACTAGTTACATTTTTTTCAAGAGTAACTAGTAACTGTAACTAGTTACTTTTGAAAAGTAACTTGCCCAACACTGAGATTGTATTACTAGATGTGATTAAGTATTATTGGCTATATTGACTTACTAGATACTGTATACAGTGGTTCATTATTATTATTGAATATTATATTGATAATAACCGATCATTTTACTGCATATTACCTACTTCAAGCTGTATTATAATTTTATGAGGTTGGAGACATTTTTTTTTTATACAGTATAAAATATTCATGATACTTGGAAATAAAGTGAAGCTATTGATATTGAACATTTACTCCAATTATTGCATTGATTTGATCACATTTTGTGTTAAGCATATTTTATGCATTGTGAAAATCTAAATATTTTTTGGTATAATTTAATATTAGTTATAATGGATAATAGGATATAATTTAATATCTGGAATATATATTATTGGATGTAATTAAATATTATTGGATAGATTTAGGGTATTTACAAGTAGTTAATATTGAATTATTTGAATATATTAAATAATTAATCATTTTATTGCTTATTATCTGCTTCAAGTTTTATTAAAATTTTCTCAGACTGAGACAATTTTTTTTTTATATATAACATATTCAAAATACAGTACGGTACTTGTTTTCATTTATTTTTTATTTAATTTGTAACTTTTGAAGGAAATAGAAAAACAAAATAGATAAATGTATTTTTGTTTTTTCTATTAACAAACTGAAAACTCGGGCAAATTTTTAATAGAAAAATAATTTCTTCTTAATGCCTTGAAAAAAAAATCAACTAGTGTCATTCTTTTTTTTAGCTACAGTATATAAAAACATTAAAAATAATACATTTTTGAAAATAAGTACCGTAAAATGCCGATCAAGAGCGCATGCGCTCTAAAATGCATTGTATAATTTATATTTACACATTTTTTTTTTTTTTTTTTAAGAAAGTGAACAAGTACAGGTTGTTGTATCAGAAAAAGCAATAGATTTCTCTGACCATGGACCAAGTCATTTTTCAGACAACTCCTCACTGGAATGTGAATCTAATCTAGGTTTTGATGTAACAAAAGATGAACTTTTACCACCAGCACTTTTTTTAGAAGGAGCTACTATTGATAGAAGTGCAGACTGTTTAATTAAATTAGACATTCTAAATGAACCAGATTATCCATTACCTCCAAAACTTGAAAGAGAAGAAACACTTGCAATAAAAATGGGGAAAAATAAGCGACGATCATCTCGGATTGAAACAACCCTTGAATTTGAAGGAGAAAAATCTGTAAAAAGGAGAAAGCAATGTGAAGTGTCTCAGAAAGCTGCTGTTAATAAAACAGAAAGCTCCAAAAGGAAAGCTGAAGCTGTTCAGTTAAATGAAGTTAAAGAAAAAATTCAAGAAAAACGACAAAAATATTCTAGCATAGAAAAGTCAAAACCTCAAATAAATAAGTTAAAAGACTTTCCAGTTGAAAGCAAAAACGTAAGGGGTGTTAAAAAGGATGAACGACCCAGTAAGAAAACAGTTAGTTCAGTAAATGAAGATAAAATTTTAGTCCTAGAAATTGAACAATTGAATGATGAAATTATATCTAAATTCACTCGAACTAAAAAGCCCAACGAATTAATTGCAAGTAAACAACAAAAAATAATTGAAACACCAAACCCAAAAATAGTAAAACCTAATAGACTCACTGCAAGAAAACAACAAAACACAATGACAACAGAAATTGCAAAAACAAATAATAAAAATAAAGCAAGCAAACGTAATTCCTCAGTTGAAACTGCTCAAATTGTTTTAGAGGATATTAAACTAACAGATAACAAGAAACCATCGAGAAAAAATCAATCGTCTGAAACTAAAGAAGTCGTGCAAATGCCAACTAATGAATTTATCGATAATAGAACAAGACATAAATCACCAAGAACCCAAAATATAAAGGAGAATTCAGAAATTTTTCACGAAACTAAAACAATTGCTGATAATAAAATAGTAAATAAAAAATCAAGAACAAGAACGTCAAATTCAAGAGAGCATTCAAAAAATGTTGAAATGAATGAATTAATTGATAAGAATGTATTGAAAAATAAAAAATCAGTCAGAGTCTCGAATATAAAACAGTCAGAGTCTACTGATAATACAATAACAACTAAGGGATCGCAGAGAACTCAACGTGCAAAAGGAAATCCAGGAATTAATTTTGAAAATAATGAATCTGTTAATGCACCAATGAAAAATGTGAGAGGGAGAGCAGCAGTCATTATGGAACAATCAGAAATTCATCTTGAAACTAAAGAATCTATTGATAATCCTGATGAAAAAATTAAGAAATCACCAAGAACCTTAACAGTAAAAAGAAATCCTGAAAATGAAGAATCCAATGTTAATACAGAAATAAAAGGTGTAAGGTCACGAAAAAATCCAACTCCAAGATTACAATCAGAAACTAGACCGGAAACCACTGATTCTATTTTAAAAAATAAGAGAGCACAAAGAATAACTGCTGTAAGAGGGCCTCCAGAAACTCACCTTGAAACTAAAGAATCTATTGATATAATAAAAAATAAGAAATCAGAAAAAAGCACAATTAAAAAAAGACATCAAGAAACTCATCTTGAAACTAATGAATCTGTTGATAATAAAAAAATGAAAACTGTGAGATCAAAAAAAGCATCAGCATTAAGGGAAAAAACAGAAACTCATTTTGAAGTTAAAGAGTCTATTGATAATACAATAGTAGAGAAAATTAAGAAATCACCAAGAAACCCAACTGTAAGAGGATATGCAGAAACTAATCTTGAAACTAAAGATTCTATTGATAATGTAACAACTAAGAATTTGTCAAGATCAAAACCTGTAAGAGGGCATCCAGAAACTAATCTTAAAACCAATGAATCTAATGATAATAAAATAGCAACCAAGAGATTAACAAGAACCCCAGCTTTAAGAGGACATCTAGAAACTGATGAATCTGTTAATACAATAACTAAGAAATCATCAAGCACTACAACTGCAAGAGAGCAACTTGAAAGGAAAGAAACTATTGATAATACAGTAATTTCTAAGAAATCATCCAGAGCCATAAGTTTGAAAAGACATCCAGAAACTGATGTTGAAACTAAAGAACCTACTGATAATAAAGTTAGAGCCACACGCATAAGAGGCCATCCAGATACTAATAATGAAACTAAAATATCTATTGATAATCGAGCAATAATCAGAAAAACAGCAAGAACCACAAGAAAACGCTATCCAGATATTGATCTTGAAAGTAAAGGGTCTACTGATAATGAAGAAATAACCACCAAGACATTAGTAAGAACCAAACGGGCAAGAGGGCAGCCAGAAACTGATGTTGAAACTAAAGAATCTATTAATAATTTAGCAGTAACCAAAACCACAGCAAGAACCACAAGAAAATTACCAGAAATTAATCTTGAAACTAAAAAACTTCCTAATAATAATGAAATAGCTAAGAAGCTTGTAAGTACCAAACGTGCAAGAGGGCACCCAAAAACTGATGTTGAAACTAAAGAATCTATTAATAATTCAGCAGTAACTAAGACAACAGCAAGAACCACAAGAAAATTGTCAGAAATTGATCTTGAAACTAAAAAACTTCCTGATAATAAAGAAATAGCTAAGACATTTGTAAGATCCAAACGTGCAAGAGGTCACCCAGAAACCGATGTTGAAACTAAAGAATCTATTGACAATACAGCAATAACTGAGAAAGCATCAAGTAACACAACTAGGAGACATCAAGAAACTGATCTTGAAACTGAAAAGTCTGTTGATGATAAAGTAATAACTAAGAAGGCAAGAATCGCGAATGTAAGGGACCGTCCAGAAATTAAAAACATTGATAATTCCAGAATAACTAATAAATCAGCAAGGGCCACAACTCGAAAAGAACATCCAGAAACTGATGTGGCAACTAAAGAATCTATTGATAAAACAGTAACAGCTTTGAAAGGACAACAAAACAATATTAAAATTAAGGACTCTGTTGATAGTACAGTGATAACTAATAAAGTACCAAGATCCTCAACTTCAAGGAGATATCAAGAAACTGTTGTTGAAACGGAAGAATCCATTGATAATAAATTAACTAGAAAATTAGCTGGCACCACAGTTATGAAAGAGTGTACAGAAACTGATAAAACAGTAATAAATAATAAAACAGCAAAAGCCACAACTTCAAGAAGACAGCGAGGAAGTGATATTGACACTCAACACTCTATTGATAATAAAGTTATAAATAAGACTGCAACAAAAACCACTACTATCACGGAACATCCAGAACCTGATCTTGAAAATAAAAAATCTATTAATACAGTAGTAGCTAAGAAATCAACATTAAAAGCTAAGAAAGTAAATAAAGACACAACAGTAAGTGGACAACTTGAAACAGAAGAATCTAGTGATAATGCAATATTAAATAAGAATTCAGCAATAGATACAAGTGTAATTAAATATCCTGAAAAGAATAGTGAAATTAATGAATCTACTGAAAATACAGTTATAACTAAGACATCATCCAAAATTACAAATACAAAACATTCGGAAACTATTGAAAATATAAAAACTAACAAAAAATCCACAAGAATCCCAAGTCTAAAAAGACTGTCAGAAAATCAGACTGAAACCAAAGAAAAATTGATTGATGATGAAAAAGTGAAAAACGAACCAATTATTCCTGAAGAGCAAGTTTTAGAAAATGAACATTTTGATAAAAATATCAAGCATCAAGATGAATTAAATTTACAAATGAGAAGTGTTGAAAATATTTCTAAAGATATTAGTTTAAATATTAAACCACATTTAGAAATTGAGGAAGCTAAAAATTTGAAGGATTCTACTCTTGAATCAAATCTGACGAAAAATGTAGAAAAAAATTCCTGTGACAGCATGTTAAATAAAACCAAAGAACCATCTCCAAAGCAAATTGAAGATAAAACAAACAATTTACAGATGAATATTAAAAATGTAAATAATGAAAATGCGTATAATAAAAGTTCAGATATACAGGTTAACAAAGATTCTGACACTGTTAAAGAATTTAATGATAATTTGAAGGTTGCAGACCAGCAGTTGAAAGAAAATTCTTTAAAATCAATTAGTGAAGAATTTAAATCTGGGACAGAGAGCTCATCATTTTATACTTTAGAGGATAAATCAGCAGCTGACTTGTGCACAAAGCCTTCATTAGATGATGTTACTACTAAGAATTCTGACCAGTTTAAAAAGGATGAGATTGTTGAACTTAATTTATGTGATGTAAAAAATGTAGTTGGAAAGTTGAAAGGATCATCCCTTAAACTGCAAGAAGAAAGAACAGATGAATCTTATGTTGAGGACAAAGAAAGAGAAAGAAAAAATATTGAAAATGAAAGTATTACTAAAACAAATAATAAAGAATTAGAAAGTAATGTAATGAAGTCTAAAATTGAAGCAAACAATTTAGTTAATGTTAGTCATGTAGAAGTTAAGGCAGTTCCTTATTTAATTAAAGATATTTTAGATGAAAATAAAACTGAAACTATACCCAGTTTTGAAAATGTAAAAGATCAACAAGCAAATATATGGGAAGGCAAATCTATGACTGTTAAGATAAAAGATCCATTTGAAGATTCTAAACAAATAGAATCTGATAACTCTTTAGAAAGTTTTGAGGAATTAGTAGGCTCCAAAAACAAACAAGTAGAAATAAAAAGTAATACGCTTACAGAGGAAGGACAAACCGATGGGGATTTTGAAACATTCCAAGAAATTCTTGAACAGGCTGCATTAACAACTTATCAAGTTGAACAGCTGGGAGATGAATCTTCAGAGTTTATCCAGAAAACTTCAGCAGAAACTTCTAATGAATGTGCACAGAGGGAAATAGACCCTCCTCTTTCACATATCGAAGATATATCAAAAGATAGTTGTGAAAATATCCCTTTATTCAATAAAAGATGTGATGATATTCAAGAGTTAATGATTAATGAGAAATGTATGCAGTATCAAGAACCTCCCAGAAGTACTAATTTTCCACTTTTAGTTCAGAACACTGAATCAATTAAACCAGAAGTTAGTAAAAAATATGATCTTGATGATGTTAATTTCTTGGCTATTGATAGTGAAAAAGCCTTAAAAAAAGATTTTGATGGTGCATTTGAAGTAAACAAGAGTGAAACTTGCCATAACATTTTCTCAATTCAAGAATCTTCAAGTGTTGAGGGTAATTTTATATCTCATAAAAATTTGGAAGTCGATCATTTGCCTGATGAATCATCTAAAATCAGTGAACAAAACAGATATGAGCAAACTACTATTTGTGAAAGTGAAAAACAAACCAATATGGGGCTACTTGAGGAAAAATATGAGAGTAAATCAAACTTGAGTCAGGATTGGAGTCCTTATGAAACATGGAAGACTTCTGCAGCAAATAATCCAGGAAATAGTGAAAAAATGAATAGTGAGCCTGAAAGTCAAAGTATAGAATTGTCTAGAAATAGAAACAGTGATAAATTTATAAGACAAGAACAAGTAGTTATGAATAGAGAACCTTCTAGAATTAGTGATAGTAGTAGTAGTACTACTTCATCTCGAAGAAGCAGAAGTAAAGAACGACACAGTTCAAACAGTGATAGATCTACTGTGATATACAGAAATAGAAACAGATCACGGTCAAGAAGTCCTAATAGAGAAATATCACAAACAAGCCATAGAGACCATTATCATAGAAACCAAGATACATCCCAACAAATTGTTGGTAGAGAGAGAACTTGGTGGACTGGAAGCAGAGAAAGAGATCAACAGATTGAAAATAGATCTAGACAGACTGAAAACAGAGATAGCTATAGACGGTCTGGTGGTAGAGAGAGCTTCCAACCATTTAACAGAAGAGAGGGATCTTGGGGAAATCAAGGATGGGAGAATCAAGGCTGGGAGAATCAGAGCTGGGAGAATCAAAGCTGGGATAGGCCTTGGCAGACACAAAGCAGGGAAATGTCTTGGCAGAATCGAAGCAGAGACAGGCCACCTAGAAGCCGAAGCAGAGAGCGATCTTGGCAGTCTGGAAGCAGAGAAAGATCTCAGTTTTAAGAGATCTTGGCAGGCCTTGAACTTATGGAAATTTCTGAATGGCAACAACCAAAAAAAGTGTATGAAGAAAAATGTAGGAAACAAAAGACTACATGCAATGAGTTATTTATTCACAATCTGAAAATATCAATACAGTTGCAAAAAAATTAAAGAATTGTCTAAAACTGCAAATTAAAGAAATTGGTTTAACGTTTACAGAAACATGCACATGCTAGTAAAATGAAGGTTCAAGCATTTAAAATCAAAAAAGTGAACAATATTAATTTTTTTTTTATGATTAATCTTTTAGTTTTAATGGAAAGTTATCCTAAATATAAGCAAATATACAGTAGATGGACATTTGTACAAATGAAAAACCGAAATTAAAAAAAAAAGTACAAAATTCTTATGAGAGAAAGAGGTACTGTATATCATTTTCTTTATTATCAGAACACTTGAAGTAATGAAAATATTGCTAATTTTTACATTAAAATACAGTAACAACCTGGAAAATATCAAACATGTTTGGAGGATATTTTTTTTAAATAGAGCACATCAAGATATGTGAATGAATTGTAACACCAACATTCCTGATATACAGTAATACGCTATTTATTAGTAATGATAGCATTTCCATCCTGGATGGCATCTTTAATGATGAAGATAATTATTTGACAGTGTAGAAATGAATGGTATAAACAATCTAGATCACTGTTAATAGTTTGATTGTGTATATCTTTTAAGTTTAAATGCTGATAAGAACCTATTATAACTAAAATATGTGCCGTATTAGAAAGAAAAGTCTAATTACAGTAATGTAAAATATTTTCACCCAGAATTCCATTTGTTCTGATTATTGTTTTTTAATTTGATGTAATTCATTAGTATAGAATTCTATCCCATTCATTGGTACAGGCAATTTAAATGTAAAAAATTTTTAAAGACTTTCTTGCATTAACTTGAATTTGTTTCATATATCTTGTTTGCAATGGATTTAAATTGCATCTTGCATCAAGTTAGTACATTTGGGAGAGGCCTAATATTTTTTTAAATAAAAACCAGTTTTCATATTGTTTGCATTTTGCAGTAAATAGAAATGCTTTTTACAAAACAGTATAAAAAAACTTTTACCAATATTTTGTAAATATTTAGTTATTGTAAATTCTATTTTATTCTCTTATTCATGTTAAAAAAAAATTCCTCAGATAAATTAAAATACTGTTTACTATTGACAGGGGCATACTGATGGGCAGGGTGCTGTTAGGACTGCAGCCCCCATTCTCTAATAAAGTATTAAAAAAAAAATTAAGAGTTTTAACTGTAGATGCTATAGTTCCCTCATTCCCAAATTTCTATTTTTTCAACATTAGTCCTAGCCCTAATTCTAATAAATTAAGATTTTTTTTTAATTATAAAACAACTATTTGTGGCTTTGTAAGGGGACATCTTAGTATTAAAAAACAAAACAATTTTGATGGAAAAAAATTGTTAATAATACAGTAGCCATCATTATCTTTTCATGTATTTTTTTATTTTTTACTAAATATGTCAACATGATGATTAACTACAGTATGTACTATACTGAAAATAAGGATGCAAATAAGAAATATTGTCAACAAAATTTTATATAAATTACTTGGGTATAGTATTTTGAAAACTTATTTAAAAAATTGTTTATTCACAGAAATACCTAGATCTAAAGAACAATAACCTTTTTTTTTTTTTTGCACAGAGTAGGTAGACTGTGCAATAATTTTATGTTTTGTTTTTTTTAATAATTTGTATTGTCTAAAATAGCTGAGCCATATTTGTTGTTAGATATGTAAAATTCAAGTAGGCTATTGTAACCATGGTTACCAATGTTTTAGAGTTCATTTCCCTACCCTGAAAAGTGAAAATAAACGTATTCTATGGCCTGTTTAAATGTGCAAAATTAATTTCTATCATTAATAATAATAAATCACTTTGCTTAACATCCCCTTAAAAGCTATAATTAACACTATATTAATATAATGATTGAGGCGTATATACTTTTCCAAATTGAGAAATACTGAATAAGGTAACAAAGCAAAGTGGGTTGTGTTAATGAAGGGATTGATTCCCAGTCAAAGATAGACTAGCTTGACAGCCAATGTGATACTTGTTGAAGTGTTATCTAGATTGTTACAATGATTATCACTTCCATACCTTTAGCAATTTCAAAACTATTGCTAGGTTCCATCTGTTGTTTTTTTTTAATACTGTATCTCTGGACTAATTTTAAAATAAGGGAAATTCTGTACCGCCATTTCCTGTTACTACTAGTAATTGTATAATTATAATTACAATAAATTTTTATTCTTTCACTTCTAAACAAAAAATTCCATGTATATATTCCTTACTCTATGGTATGCCCCTGCCTATTAAAACTCACAGTCATTAAAATCCCTGTTTAAGGAAGACTGCTTTACATTAGTGTAAAGTAATATTGATAGAATAACAGAGTATTGATCATCTTTAAACATGCAAGAGTCACTATTTTCTAAAGGAAGATTATATTTTTAAATATACCATACTGAATTAAATTTTAATTGGTCATTTTCATATTTGAATAGCTAACCAACTACTGACAAAACAATTGCACAATTAAATCGCATTTCTATTATTTAGTTAGCAATCCACTTTTAAGAATGATCAATAAAGCAGTTTGGAAAGAAAAAAAAAATTGCTAGACTATAAACAGTATGTTAATTGACTGGTAATTATTTAATTGTGTGAAGTTTTAATAAAATATTGATTATAGAAGGGAAGAGGAAAATATCACTGTAAGTAGATTCATTTTTGGTATCATTATTTACATGTGTTTTTTTTTTTTTGTACTTCACTACATTGTGAATTGATGTATTTTTTTTTTTTTTTGTTTTGTTTTTTTTTTTATCTGTTTGGGACACATCTGATAAGCCATTGTGGTTTTGTCTCAATAAAGTTCAAATAACATTTTATTTATTGCACTTGAATTTTTTTTTTTTTTACAATAACAGAAGCTTTAAAATACAATGTACAGTATATACTGTAAATTATTCTTCCGAAGAAGATAGGTTATCCCACTAAAATATTGTTAACTCTTCTAGTCTATTATTATGCAGCTTCACAAAATGTCCATTTGGTTTTATGAATGTGTACTGCATGTTAAGAATGAATGATTTTGTTTTGTTAATAGAAATAGTGTAGAGTTTTAAAAGCTACTTTTAAAATAACATTTTTTTAAAAAATGTGGGAAAGATTATTGATTGCTAAACTTTTTTTTCACCCAACTGTTGTGAAGCCTGATTGCATACTAATTTTACCTAAGATTTTGCCATTTATTGGTTTGTAGGGAAAATACTTGGGAATGAACATTGAATTTATTCCAAGAACAGAGGAGGGTTGCTGGTGAAACAAATAATGAGACAAAAATGTTTTGAAATTTTTTTTTCTTCCTATTTTAAGTACTTGCATTTCTCCTAAACATACAACCATTTATGTTTATAAGAAATTATGTTCTCTTAGCCTATCTTAATCATAGATGATTTGCTATTTTTATTATTGAAATCTTTTATTATTTTTAAAATATTTTATTTAAAATATTGGAAGGCTTACAACTTTCTTTCTCATAAGGTTAGAAGTCTGAAGTGAAATATTTAACATGTTTATGCCACATGACAATTTAACTCTATAAAATTGGAGGATTCTTGCTTTAAAATGAAGTTACAAAGCAATCCAACCACTAGATGCTTAACTTTTTTTTTTTTTAGAGTTTAAAAAAATGAGTAAATAAAGTTTGTTAATTTTAATGTAACCCAACAGGATTTAGCAATAAATATTTATCATAATATAAGCAGGAATAGCCTATTATATTGCCAGAAGGCCATACTCATATTTAAACCTTTTGCCATCCATGTCTTAGTGGAGTACTTTATGTACATGTAGGTATGTATATATACAGTATATATATAATATATGTACACAC
>PXIH01S0052282.1:0-13928 GCA_003024985.2 Euperipatoides rowelli
GGGGGAAAATTATCAAACAAAAAAAACACAACCATAGCCTCTCTTAATGATTGTAAATCAATAATTAGATCTCCTCCCCCTACCACCTCAGAGTGTCCAGTTCTTTAGCCATTTCACACTCTCTAACCTCCAGTCCATTGTTTCTAATTTATCCCTCTTGATAAATCATTGGTCCGTTGACATTTTTATATCACTAACACTAACTCATGAAACAATTGACCATAAATACTCTTGACCTTCGTTAATTTATTAATAATGCATTTATGGTTACCTTGGAAACTTTTACCTTGGACCTGCGGGCGGCTCTTCCATCTATTAATTCCTCAACTGTTCTGCCCGTGGGTCCATCAACCAGCACTGTTCCTCCTACACCGTCACCTGTCGTACCTATGGATGTAAACCCCCAGAAGAAGAAACCATGGATACTAGCCCGTAATCTATCCAGGTAAAACCCCATAACTGATAGCCTCGCAGTATGACCCCTTATGTTTCTACAAAAATATTAATTCAAATTTAAACCTCCCAGTCTTATGATACTAATCAGTGCAATCTGAGCCAACATCAGGCAATCCCCTATCCGTTCAGCCTTGCCTCTGTTGAAACGCATCAACACGGTTNCCATCATAATCGCTGAGAAATTCTATATTAAAACATTTTTAGTACCTTTTGTTAATTTTGAATAGTTATAATTAAATAGAGACATGAATCTCGTAAAAAAAATAATTTAATATTCACTTGGTTGGTGGCATTATTTTTATTAGCGTTTGACCGCCTAGCCTATCTGCCGTCAAACTACTTATATTTAAATAAAATGATTTGTAATTGCTTATTTCTTTTATTATAAAAATTTTAATTTTTATTTTAATCTTCCTTGTTTAATTTTAATTATTTTAATCACTTTATTCAGTTTAGCTTACAGAAAAACAGTTCAGGGAAAACTTTCTCCTGCAATTTATTTATTATAAAAATATATTTGTTTTATATTTCTTTTTCTTTTTGTTAATTACTATTTTTTGTTGTGTATCTGCGCAAATTATTTTAGAATAAACTCAAGTTCCTCTACATTTATTTCGGATTATTCTCAAACGAAAACTTTCCCTCATTTGTGTCACAATTATTCACTTTCACACTACATACTAGGCGTTTTAATCTTTATTTTAGGTACATTGAACATAATTGTCCTTAACTGCCACTCTCAGCTTGTTTATATTTTATATGTCAAACAATTATCCTGGCTAATGCTTGTACGATAGTATATTGTGGAATTCAACCTGTACACCCGCCCCCTTCGCTGAAACCACGCTATTTTATTTTAAAATGGTAACCTACTCCATCCCACTTGAGATAACGAGCACTCGCCATGATTCCTCATAGATGTCCGGTCCCATATGCGTTACTCTCGGCATTAGTCCCGAATTCCACAATATACTATCGTACATGCACCTACCCATTACTCTAGGATGAGCACATGTCCTCAAGTATTCCAAAACACCGGTAATAGTAATAACCTCTGGCCACTCGATCATTGGTCACCACATCACCGCCATTTCGTTTATTTTAACTCTTATTTTTAATTATCCCTAACCTTAAATTTTATAACCAACCAAAACATGTCACTGTCCCATTTTATTCGGTCCGGACCAGTTATACATGATACACTAAAGCTTAGTAATCCAATGTGGATTTAAAAATACTGCTCTCGGTCATACTGCCTCCTAACTCCCTCACTTCTTTGCTCTACAGCAATTTGGTACGTTGACCCTTGCCTTCCTAGGCCTCAGGTTATAACGTTTACTCTCCTCCACCTTCTTGCCACTTGCACCTCTCGTGCACCCGAGACTTCCACCTTGCGTCTCTCCAGGACTCCCAGGTCTCAGAACACCTCCCTCTCTCATGTTTTGGGCATCATTATCTTTTTGAAAACTACAGAATAGGCAATCAGCATCCATTAAACTGTGCCTATCACACGACAGTGTGTCACCATTCCTCTGTTCGGCAATGGCGAGCTCCGGACTTTCACGAAGCTCTTCATCAGAAATTGCAATGGGTAATTAGTCATTAAACACTAGATGTGAAAAATAATGTTTAATTCTATCTATATGTACACGCTTTGTGTCACTATGTTTTTGTGTGTGCCTTAAAAGAAAATTAAATCCCGAATATTTTTCAATAATTCGGTATACCCTACTATATGTTGGTTTAAATTTTCGAAACAACCCAGATGTACAGGTTGGGTCAGTCATTAGTACCATATCTCCTACGTTGAACTCACAAATGTGCCATTTGGCATTCTTATTTGTACAAGATACAATGGAGGAATTTGTCAAATTTTTCTCAACCTGACCTCTCACTAATTCCAGCCTCTCAGTTATTAATTTTATGTATTCTTCTACGTTTTGAGCTGGGGGTTCTGGCTCACTCAGTAATTCCTCATGACCCTGTATAGGATCAAATGCATGCATTAAATAAAAAGGGCTCTCGTTAGTCGAGGCATGTACCGTCATGTTTAACGCGTGAATTGCATACAGGAGTGCTAAATCCCAATTTTTAAAATTATCCTTACATATCTTAGCTAAGACATTAATCAATTTGCCATTAGCTCGCTCTGCTATACTATTTCCCTGCGCATGGTAAGAAGATTTCACTTGACGCATTTTTAGAGTCTAACATAAGGATTTGAACATACCGCCTGTAAATTGAGATCCATTGTCCGTTACAATGGTTTGTGAGCCTCCATACTTCGTATACACGTTAGTTATATAATCATTCACAATAGTGTTTGCTTCAATATTGCGTAATGCGGATCCAATGGAGAACCTAGTCAAAATGTCCGTCCACAGGATTATATACCGATTACCGCGTTCAGAATCTGCTTTCGGTCCTATCAGATCTGTTGACAAACGTGAAAAAGGCCTAGTAGCAGGCTGAATTGGCTGAAGTGGGGCCTTCGTTCTAGCTAGATTACGAGTTTGGCAGGCATGGCATGTTTTAATATAGTTCCGAACATCAGAACACATATTTCTCCAAGTAAAATTTAATTGTAACTTCCATAGTGTCTTTTGATAACCTAAATGCCCTGCAGATGGGCTATCATGACAATTGAACAGTACTTTGTGCACTATGGTTCGCGATACTAGCACACAATATTTTTCCTGGGAATTAATTTTTCGATGATTAACTATGCGCTGTAGGATTATTTGGTCTTTATTCAACTTATATTCATTGTTTATAATTTTATTTTCCTTAATTTGTTGGTAAATGGCTTGACATTCTATGTCATTCTTTTGAGCGCACCGCATACGAACTTTAGTGAGTGGTTTTTCTTGAAAATTAAAGCTGAGGGCATGACAGCTTAAAATATTTGGCTCCTCATGTTTCCAAGACAGACAGTCTGCTATAACATTATTTTTGCCCTTAATATGTTCGTGTTTAATGGTACACTCCTGCAAGACAAGAACCCATCTTATAATTCTACTATTACTATCCTTTAACTCAAATAAATATGTTAAAGGTTTGTGGTCTATTAGTAATATAATTTCATATCCATAAATTAAATTAAATGTCGAAAATGTTTGACAGCATGGACAACTGCCCAGGCCTCCTTTTGAATTGTAGCATAATTCAATTCCGGTTTCGTGAGCTTCTGCCCACAATATGCCAAGGGCCTAAAAATCCATCGTTATCTATTTGTTCCACAACAGCGCCAATTCCCACGTTACTCGTGTCTGTTGTGAGATAAAATGGCTTAGTAAAATCTGGATACATTAGCAATGGGGCCTGTACCAGTTTAGTTTTTAATACCATAAAAGCCTGTTCAGTTTTAACTGACCACTTTAATTTTCCTTTATTTTCCTTTTAATTAAATTGTATAATGGGGCGGCTAATTCAGTAAAATTAATTATGAATCGCCTATAAAAACCTACACACCCCAAAAACCCCGTGCCTGTTTTACCGTAGTGGGCCTTGGGTATTCAAGTACGTTTTGAACGTTATGCTCTAAAGGCCTACATCCGTTTTTATCGAGGGTGTGAACTAGAAAATTTAATGATTTAGCAAACAATTTACACTTTGAGGGCTTTATGGCTAAATTAATATCCTTTAAAGCCACCAATACCTCACTCAGCACAGTCAAATGCTCTTCCTGCATTTGGGTGGCGATTAATATATCGTCAAGGTAGGCAATCACATTATCTCTATGGGGTATTTTATCTAGCAGGTTATTAACTATTCTTTGAAAATATCCAGAAGATGAGGCTAACCCTTGGGGAAGGCGAGCCATTGCCAATGTCAAAAAGGCAGCTCTATAGTGAAATGTTTTTGAGCGTGTTCCACTAATTTTATATTGAAATAGCCATTATTTAAATCCAGGCTAGAAAACCAGGTGGCTCCCCCCCCCCAATCTTAGTAAGATATCCTGAATCCTTAATAATGGATACTTAAATGGTTCAATTCTTAAATTTACTTTACTGAGGTCCATTACGATCCGGACATCAGTTAAATCTTTATCCTTAGGTAATACCAAGATGGAAACGTTAGATTGACTATTTGTTTTTACGACAATACCAGCCTTCTCGTGTTGTTCGATCTTACATTTTAAGGGCTTATACAATGCATGAAGGATCCTATACTGTTTTTGATAAACATTTTTTATTGTCAGTAAATTTTGGATCCACAGGCTCGACATTAGCACCAGTCATATTTTCTACATCCTCTACTAATGACCTTATTTCTGTTCAGTATGCCTTTTAATTTGTCTTTTAAGGTAGATGACAGCTCCAATTGATCTACCTGAAATAATTTGTATAATTGCTCGTTTAATCTATCGTGATGGCCAAATGTGAACGCATCACACATTCCTGTTTTCTCTCTGCTGTTACTGTCAATTTCAGCATTGAGTGATAGATCATTGGGTATCTTAAATTGCAAAGATTGATTGTTATAATCCAGAATAGCTTGGTGCTTAATTAACATGTCATAGCCTATTATCATTTGGAAATCGCTATTATTCAATATTGGGGCCACACAAACTTTTTGCAGTAATTCCCTTAAACCTAATTTCATATTTATTAAAGCGTTATAGCCTGTTATTGTCTCATTTGTCATTGGAGACGTAATTATAATTTCATCGCTTACATAGGTGAGGGAATTTTTATTTATGCATGCTGAGTCTATTGACATGAGTTCCGACCCACTATCCAGCAAAGCTAGGTAAAGTTTGTTGAAAATTTGAATTTTGATTAAAGGTTTTCTTAAAAATTGAGACTCAAATGGCATGCATATTATATCAAAGTTACAAAAATCTATTATCTCGGATGTCTGAGCATAATTTACTTTGTTTATTCTTACTGGATAATTTCACAATGCTAGTATGATTAATTTCTGTTGACTGTTTATCGGATGTTGAGAGTAATTTAATAGACTGACCTCTTTCTTTGTCGTTAACTAGAATTATTTTATCGATTGGATCTGTGTCGGTTAATATTTGATCTGCTGCATTTATCTCTGATGAAAGAATTGTTCGATTTTTTAAAGCTGGATTTTTAACGGTTTTGACAGTACAATTTTCCGACATTAACGACAATCCACTATTTGTGGCAATAGAAAGGGTTTCATTTATTTTAGCTCGTATCAGTTTCCTATCTAAGCTAGGTNGCGGTATATTATTTGAAATCATATTTTTACCACTTGAATTTGAAATTAATGGATTAACGTTATCATTATTACTCATTTTAAAGAAGCCTCTACTTTTAGAGCTAACATCTCCTGCAGCTTGAGTAAGTTTTACATGGAATTACATTTTTATTTCCTGCTGGCACTAAAGTTGATTGATTTTTAAATTTAGGCATCAAATTTGAACAATTTCTTTGTTCTTTCTTCATTACATTCTTAAGGATAGGTGGCGTGTTACTAACATTAGTTATTTTTAATTTTGTAATTAAACTATCCTTATTACTATTAATTGGCCTTATTAAACTATTTGGACTACATTTATTTTCGGTTTGATGGACTTTTTTATTATTATTTGATCTCTGATTTGTGAATGAGAAAGATGTTCCTAAAGTCCGAGATCCTGCTAACCCGGAGCTTCTTAGTTTAAAACTTCCCTCAATTGGTTATTTGCCACGGAGTCTGCACTCGGCATTATTATGTTCTGACCATTAGCCTTTTCCATCTTACATCTCCCCTGCGTATGACCAATATATCCGCACCTATCGCAGATAATTACACNTGGACTACTGGGCATGATCGATCTAGCTCCATCTCCTCTTTCATTATAAGCCTCACGAGTGGTAGACTCGCAATACCTATAACTGTTGCCAGCCTGTGTATTTTCTCGTGCCTCAGCCAGTGCTCTTATAGCTCCCATTTTCGATGCAGTACCTATCAAGTTATCTTCAGCCTCAATCGCCAACTCTACCGCATAATCGAAATTGGTGGGGTTATGCCTCAATACCTCAACTCGTATAGGAGCTCTCAAACCTCGTACGAATTGGTCCAACAGAAAATCATAATATACTGGTGTTCTCCCACCTAGTTTATCCTGTAAGTATCGAGCCATGGCTATTAGACGCCATTTGTATTCAATTACAGGCTCATGGGCCAATTGAACACACCCCAAAAACTGTGGCACCCGATCCTTTTTCTTCGGAGCATGTGAAAATATTCTTGTGAATTCATCCAGGCGTTGGTCCATCGTAATCTCTTCCTCATTTCCCAACCCCCTAAAGTNTATAGCTCTAGATTTTGCAGCTAACTTTATTTCTAAAGCATATCTCATTGTGCTCTCGTTCCAATCGTGAATTTGGGCAATGGTGCGGAAGGCAGCGATCCATCGCTTACACTCATGTGTATCGCCATCCGTGAAATTAAAAGTTGGAACCATTTGCAGTGCATTGCCCCTAAATAGACAGGCATAGTCCGGTAACATCCCTAGGCTTCTGACTACCGGATATTTTTGTACCCTTAAGTCTCTCTCCTCCGACACACATTCATCCGGGGTATTTGGTGGCACTATATTATTTGTATTACCTAACCAATCTTGGATTTTCACTTTCCCTATACATTGCTTAGTTTCATCATTATTTAATTGTATTTTTTCTACTTCTTTCGCTATCTCAGCCTCTATAAATTCATCGTCCCTACCACCATTAAGTCTTTCCTTACATACCCTGGATATCTGCCCTTGTAAGGCAGTTGTGCGGCTCACAAGTTTGTTGCGAGTTCGTATTAACTCTGCTATTGCTGAACTTGTTTTTATACTTGCTCTTATACTGTTTTCAGGTGTCATTGTGAAACAACATGTTCTAGACAAGGGACGGTTACGATGCTCTGGGGCCATGACTGAGTTATCATCCCATTGAAAACCGTTTTCTGTGAATAAGTCGCTTGGTACTTCGGATGCCTGCCATGATGCTGATTGAAATTTTACGTAAGGTTTACACCAAATTAAACAGTTGATTCCCTGCTAGTCGGACACTTTTATCAGAATCCGCGCTTTATTTATACTCGTAAGTGTATATATTCAGCAAAGTTCCCTAAGTTCTGATCAGTTCAGCTTTTTATTTTAATTTTATTTTAATATAATCCTGTTTTCCTTTTTCTTAGAATTACAATTAAATTTTTATTAGTCTATTATCCCGTATTAATTTCCCTTTTTTTCCTCTAAATCAAATCAAATTATCCGTTTTGTTTATTTATTTGAGCTAGTTATTTAGTCGGTTTTTATTCACTTTTTCTCTATTTATTTTCATAATTACTGTTTATTTATTAAAACTTTCTTTTTAACTTCTTTTTGTCTTTAAAATCTTTCTTTAATATTTATTTATAACTTTCCTTACTTTCTTATCATATAGTAATGTCATTAATCAGTTTTTATTGCCTCACTTAAGTTTGTTGCTAGCTGTCACAGTAATTTATTATACTTACATTCCTTGCACTGGAATCCTGTGAGCTGTGAAAACAATATGTCAACTTGACATCAATACAAATTACATACAAATTTTAAAATTAAACAGGTAACTGTTAAATACCTGAAAATTTCTAAAAATTCAAATTTTTAATTTAAATTTTTATTTAACTCATTTTCTCAATTAATTTCCCCTTTGAGTGATTTCTTTTGGGCTGGTCTCTCTTATGTGATTGTTTTCCAATCACTGCTAGTTCGTGATTTTGTGCGGGATTAAACAAAATGGCTGTCTTATGTTTACTAAAATGCCCTTTTTACTTTTTTTAATCTATTTTAGCCACGGTTTCTCGGAAAAATGTTTATTTCTTTAGAGAGGTTGAAAAATGGCAAATCTGACTCTGATGTTTAGCCTATTAACCGCGTTTTGCACATTTTTAGGTTAGTTAATTAATCGTGGCCACCAAGACAGATTAATGCCAATTACTTAGCAAAGGGACGAGTCTAAACCTTTTATTTATATTGATACAGCTCTTTTTGATTCTTTACAATGACCAAATATAATTGATTGATTTATTCCGATTTAACCTCTCAATAATGTACTTGTTTAGTTGTAAAATATTTTAATTAATTGTGGCTTTGAAATATTTTATTTAATTTGCTTTTAATTAATTCTTTAATCATTTAATTTTTTAATTGTCTATTTTGTTCCCACTTGCCTGTTTTTTTCTTTATTACTTATTGATTAATGTGATTTATAATGTCAGGCTAATTAACCAATGGCCTGATCATTCGCACACACACCCGGGGTAAATTGAGAGCTGTGAAAAGGGTGATATAATGGAATAATTGAACAACAAGCAAGTATTTGTTCTATCTGATATTAAATGTGCTCTACAAATTCGAGCACCATGGACGTTTGTTTCAATATGCAACGACGACTGCCGTGGACACCAGTTTTTTTTAACCGAGTCTCTGTCAAAACGGTGTATGAATTAAACAACAGAATCCAGTCCAGGGCGTTTGGATCTAGTTGAGATTGTCACTCAATACTACCTGAATAAACTCAACAGCAAGACCTGGGTCACACGTAGGCCATTAGGATAAGGCTAAGCACATTAGAACAAGGAACAAGAGCATCAGGGCTTAAACTAAATTGTGTGGATTTGAATTATTATGACAAAATAAGTGACAAGCACTAATGTAATTTTTATCTATAACAACCTCAATACAATTTTACCTTTCTTGTCTGCTCCAGGTTGTTGCCTCTGGATCTAAAAATAGACAGCTTAAACCTACAAATATTTTTATTATGAATGTTATGAACTGAGAGAACCGAGACCCTTTGGATTATATAACTATATACAATTTATTTACAAATATACATTGACAACTATATATTTATATACAAGAGCTGTTATTGTACAATTGAAAAAATATTTCCAGTTAGGAACTATATATTTATGCACATCCTGATTTAACAGACCCTGGATATTACAATAATGCCTTAAACAGATCAACCTTAGAGATGTTTGAATCCCTTTCTTCTTCAGATCCTCCTAAATCACAGGTAAGACCATTTAAATGTATATATGGTTATTATACCAATCTTTGCACACTCGATGTCATGTAATATGAATTTGATTATATAGAATTGAATGCTATGATTATTATGTTAGATATACTTATTTTACTAATTATGATATGATTAACATTAAAATATACTAAATTTGGCCTTTCACTGATATCACACTCAATTGGATGGGGGTTGAATCAAATTTAATCTGTGTTACATAAACACTAAAATCTTTATATTATAAGATGTTTATAAATTGATTTCTTATAACTCACCTCTGCCCACTAGCCTATTAGGGTCAGTGTTTTTATTGATTATAAATATTGTAAAGAAAATTTAGTAAAGTTAATCCTCACAGCCAGGGGTGTCTGAATGCAGGGAGCCTGGGAGCCATGGCTCCTGAAAAATATGAGCTGGCTCCTGAAAAAAATGAGCTGACTCCTGAAAAAAATGATTAATTTTAATGTTTAAAGACCTTCACTAATAACATCAGTATAATAAAATTTATCTAAAAATTAACTACATAAGTTTCAATAGTTTTTCTTGCTTTATCATTAATTGTTACCCCCCTTTTTCCTTTTGCCACTTCTTACCTGGCTCCTAACAATTTTTTCCAGCTCCTGAACCTTTGGACACCCCTGCTCACAGCCAATATAGGACCAACAAACAATGTTAAAATTGACTAATTAAAACTTCAAGTGTCTACCCTTTTTAATTAAGATGGCTTTAGTTAGATGTCACTAATCATTAGTAGTAAGCCGCCTCTCTGGAGTATTCTGAAACTGACACCTGCTAATATTTATTTATGGTTTCTTTTTTTTTTTGTTTTGTGAGGGAAATGAGTGATGATTGTTATTGTTAATTTCAATAAAATTTCTCATTAAAATAATTATTTTAGGTTATATGTCATTTAATAATTCTATTTATCAATATGTTCGATTCAGAACCTTACTCGAGAATGTTCCCTTGAAGTGAGTGTTCACTTTATGTATTTACCATCCATCCTCCTTGAGGGGACGCTCAATGAAGGGCAATGTCTGGTCCTCAATTTGAACTTCTGACAAACCATATTTGGTACCATAAAAATTATGAAACCGACGCTCAATGAAAACATTGTCTAAATTTCAGTTCAATAATTTTATTAACACATTATCTAGCTTATGTTTGGTGATCACATGGAATTAATGACATGCAATTTATGAAAAATTCAACTATTATTAATTTCTTATTGTTTTATAACACTCTAGGAATCAGACCAGTAATTGACAGGTAGATGCTAAAATTGTGCTAACCACATTTATGATATGTAAGGATATTTTATTTCTATGTTTAAATATCTCTTAATGGATTCATGTATTTTTAATTATGAAATATAAGCCTATTATTATCTATTCCTGAGGTGAACGCTCAGTGAAGAACATTTTTCATTCTCAAGGCAAAACACTAATGACTTAAAAGAAAAATTGACATGGGAGTAACCCTTATCATGTAATAATATTTGCAATAGTTTAGAGAAACCTGTTGACTTCCCTAAATATGTTTTGATCAATATTTGAAAGCCTGTCGACTCTCAATAAAGATATAACCAGTTAAATGAATGTGCATGAATTAGATGTTATGTCTGGGAAGAGTCCATTTAAAATTTGGAGTAATTATCTAAATTATGATTCAATTAAACTTTGAAATCTACAACAAAAATATTTAGGTACTACAGTAAATGTCCTAGTGACAGTTAAAGATCCACTATTTACTACTTGGGGTTAAGAATTCATAAAGAACCAGAATATGGAGTCTTCCTCACACACAAACCAAAATAAACAATTATTAACAACATAAATCACAAACATCAGGTGTTAAAAATGATTACAATGGTACAGAGCTGAAATAATACCAATAATCTCTCTGACAAAGTTAATAGTTCTTAATTGATGATTATAGAGTCCAGGAACAAACTATCAATAATTGTTCTTGACTGTAGAATGATATGTTATATAATATTTAAAGTTAATTATACAGTACTGTTAAAGTTAATTTTGATGCATCATTACCTAGGCCTAATTAATTTTTAGCTAGACTTTAAACGAAGGATGTTAGATTTCTTGATTATTAACTTGAATGGAAAGGTGAAATTCTTGGAGCTAAGGGAAATATACAGTGCTGGGACATAAGGGATAGAAACTAAATTGTACCTGTTATCTTGAAATCTTCTCAGGATAGAGTTGATTTATTACTTTGAAATTTCTTGTAGTTTCTGTGGTTCAGGACTTGCTTGATATCGCGCACTTACTAATTTATTTATATAAAAGTTGTTAAATTACTATAACTGAAATTATTGTTAAATTTTGAGGTGTTAGTAAAGAACCAGCATGGAAGTCTATCTCAGCTCAGAAGGATGTTAGAATTCATGAGACTAGAGAAACTTCCATCCAGCCCTTTACTTTAAAAGTTCAGTTTTAATTTAGAAAAGGTGGCAAAAGCCTAGTTGAAAAATATGACAGACCAAGAATTCCTAAGAGTTCTTNTTTTTATACTGACATCAGAGGAAACAGTTCAGATGTTATTAATGACTGTGCTACAGCTTCTATTGGATGAAACTAGTCAGCTGCTCATTTAGGTTCAGCCCAGGCCATTAATCAGGAGAGCTAGCCTGTCATCACCTTCTCCAGTCTCTGCTCCTCAGATGTAGAAATTAATTTAATTCTTTGTAATGACTGAGTTTCTGTAATTGTGAATTATTAATGAATGGACTATTCAGGGACTATTAAATTTACAGGACTATTTCTCTTATTGTTTCTCTTTATGTAGAGCCAATTTGTAAGCATGTGATTGCCTCAGGTCTATTGTAGTTAAATTTGTTAGTTGTACTGCCCCTTCTGCATAAGAANTATGTGGTCATCCAATTTATTTATTTTAGCCATGCTTCTGAATATTAATAATTTATGAACATCAACATAACACTTTAGTGCATGACTAATTAGGGAGGAATAAAAATTACCAGCTTCTCATTAATTTGTATTGCTCAATTACAATCAACTTTAATATGACTCAGCAGCGAACGATTCTTTTTATTCTTTAATTATTATTGCCATCAATCTATTGAGTCGTACCACCAAGTCAAATTTTAGCCAAGGTGTGATCATTAACAAAGCTGGGGATTGTTTGCTTATATTTGGGTTCCCAATTATAAGTGTCCGTGGCCTTATGTCAATGGCTAGTCTTGTTACATATAGGAATATTTCATCTTATGTAATTGTTTATTATTCAGGGCGCCGCCAACAGCGATATTCCCTGGCAGTCAAACAGCCGACCTATTCAAAAATAACCAGCTCGATATTTATTTGATCCTGCTGACTCCAGTAATATCTTTTGCATACAACAACTGCATTTATTCATTTTGGTTTCGTTTTGGATGTTTCAAATTTTTCCCAGCACTGCCCCTTTTTATGTTATTATTGAAATTCTAAATCCTCTTTTTTTTTTTTAGGAACATTTATCATTTCCAGTTGTTCACTCATCAACCATTTAGCTTGATTCTTTTGACACAAGTCAGCATCTCTGACCCTCAATTTATCATCACTGTACAGACACATTAAAACAACAATAATGACTATTATAAGTCATAGGTCAGGCTGAGTTAATAAAACTACTTAAACAATAAACATCAAATATAATATTATTAAACATAAAGCATTACATAAAATTCCTACTTAACACTACTAAATCTAGTTTAAAAATTACACACTAATAGCTGGTTTATATAGCACCAACACACTACATATTTTTATATATATAGATACAGACATATGAATCCATATTTAAATCTACTATCTCCATTTATACTAATATAGTCTATTTAAAATTTACTTACTACTATTATTTAGCATCTCTGTCTTGTACAGGCACAAATCAAGGTCACCTCATCGACTATGCTTAACCCCTCCATTTATGATATGCTCTAGGATCCCAGTGAAATCCATATTAATGAGATCCAATTTAAAAATACCATTTTTCTTTAACCAATAACTCAATGTCTTTTAATTTTTATTTATCAAACTTAATTTTATAGTCCTGTTATTCTAATTGGTCAGTTAGTCCCTTTCTCTCTGTTTATAGGTAATGTTGACTTATCACCTCTGTTTTTATAAGATGTTATGCTCTCAAGATTTTTATTTATAATTTCTTTTAATTTCTATTATATATATACAGTATATTATAACAAGAAGGCTAGATACTGACGCTACCAGTGACTTCCAAGATGGCGCCAGTCTAACCGCTTGCTACAGGAGAGTAGTACTAAATAATAAACCATGTTGGCTTGCGCTGGAACTCTGTAATGATAACGTGTGTAGTAGTCTGATGTGGAATGACAATGCAATACTTGGTAAATAAAGTTATATTTATTCTGGTGATAAATAATCTCTGCTACAACTGAAAGTATTACCGCTTGGC